>VZTU01034826.1:40111-53688 GCA_013400835.1 Zapornia atra
CACAGGTGAGTGCGGGGGCACGGACGGCCTCGACACCCCGGCGGCCCCGTCGGGGGGT
This sequence comes from Zapornia atra, assembly GCA_013400835.1. Lineage (NCBI taxonomy): Eukaryota > Metazoa > Chordata > Aves > Gruiformes > Rallidae > Zapornia > Zapornia atra. Next base: position 40,170 of record VZTU01034826.1, read on the forward strand.
CGCCGGGGAGCGGGGTGTCCCGCGGCCACCGGTCCGGCGCTGAGAGTGGGGTGTCGTGTGGATGTGTGTGTGTCCCCAGGGGTGCCATCCTGTACCCGGGGTGGAGCGGTGGCACGGCTGCCGGCTCCCCTGCTCATCCCAGTGTCCCTGTGCCCAAGGAGACCTGGCCAGGCTGTAACTGCTGCTGCCCCTGCCCTGAAGCCAGGAGGATTTAAGGGGGTGTGTGAGCCCCTTCCAGCAGCTTGAGGACCACAAGTGCTGCTGGGGGCTGCTGCTCCTGGAAGCCCAGATACTGAGTAGGACACGTGGTGGGACTGGTGTAGAGCTAGACTACTGGTCTGGGAGCACCTCAGCTGTCCTCTCCTCCCCTCCCCTCTGGAGCCATGCTTGTTCTTGGAAAGCTTCTTGTGGCATCTCTAGAGATTACACTGGAACCAGCCACCAAGGGCTGGGCATGGCTGCTTCATCCTCAGCTCTGTCCTTGGAGCTGCTGGGGGCAAGTGAGGCAGTTCCCCCTCTCTGTGGGGGTGTCCTTGGGAAGTTCTGCTCAGCTGCTGCCCACCTTGGGGCTGCCTGGCACAGGCTGCTCTGTTGGGAAGGTGCTGAACTCTGGGGATCAAAGTGCTTTAACCTCTCCTTCCTCCTGGCAGTGGGGCTGGAGGATGATGATGACAGCTGGGGGATTTGCTATGGGATGATGGCAGCAGGCACAGGGTGAGCAGGAAGCACTGGAACCAGGGTGGATGTTGCTGGGAGGGTGCTGCCAGCCCTTTGTGGGTGCAGAGGGGGAGAGGTGCCCACGGGCTTGCCCTCGGTGGTGCTCCCATGGATGGGAGCCTGTATCTGGTGAGAATGTCTGGGCTTGGAGACCCCCGAGCTGGAGAGGGGACTCCGTGTGTTTCCCCCAAAATTGAGCCTTTGTAAAGAGCAGGCAAGAGCTGGGTGCCCCATCCAGCTCCAAGGGCTCCATGGTGCTGTTGGGAAGCAGAGGGAGACCTCTCCAGAGGAGGAAGCTTGGAGGAGCAAGGCAGCAGATGAATGAATGATTCAACCGAGTGAAGGTCACAGCCGCGGTGGGGCAGGGCTGCCTGGGGAGGACATGTCTGACAGCCGGGCGCTCGCAGGTGCCCCATGGCACGCTGAGCCGGCCCTGGCTTGGTGGCATCGCCTGTATAATTAGTGAGTCAGTGGCTGGAACAAGGTGTTCTTGCCCTGGTGCGTTGAGGTGACACCTCTGCAGCTCTGGTGTGTTTGCTCTCGGCTGTAAATACTTTGTGGTTTTACAGGTTCGAGGCGCAGCCCGCGGTGCGGGTTCGGTGTTTCCGTGCTGCTGCTCGGGCAGGTGCCTGCTGAGGGGCAGATGCCAGGGCTGCTCTGCCCAGGACAGCATCCTTTGCTTGAGTATTTGCATAGTAATTGGCCTGATTCTTTGGTGGATTAATTCTGGACACCTCCTGGCAACTGGGTAGGGAGTTGCTCCTGGTGTCTCTTCTGGGGGAGAGGATGCGGGCAGGGGAAGGGCAGCATGGCCTTCCTCCTCTTTTGCCCATGAGGAGCAAAACATGGCAGAGGGAGAAGCATAGAGTTGGGTTCCTGGGTATTCTCGGCATCAGCAAAGGCTTGTGAGGATGGGGAGAGGGCTTCTGCCAATCCGGGTGTTATGCTGGACCTGTGTTCAACCAAGAAACACAGCAAAGTCCTCTCCTAATGCCCACTGTGGAGCAGCATGGGTCCCAGCCTAAAAAAGCTTTGGCTGTCATTTCCTCTTCCATGTGCTTCTTGATCACTGGCTTAATAATGCAGCAGGGAGTTGCACAGGTTCCCAGCTCTTCCAGCTGCTCACCCTTCCAACCCCTCCACCCCGTCCTCTGCAGGGAGCAACCCTGAGTCGAGCTCCCGATGCTTGTGCTGGTTTGGGCATAGCTGGCTCATCAAGCCTTAGCTGATGGGATGGGATGCACAGCTCGGTTTGAAGGCTGCGGAGCAGGTGCAGAGCAGCAGGTGCTCACAGCTGTGCTAGAAAGCCATGGTGCTTCCCATCTCTTGTGGGGTTTGCATTTTGGGTGTTGTGCTGGGGCTTGGCTGGAGCAAGAATGGGCAGCTGCCTGTTCCTGCCCACGGCTGGAAGGGAGCAGGGAATGCTGTGGTCTCCCGTGGTGCATCCCCTGGGCTAGTAAAGCAGGTGGCCGCTGGTGACCTCGAGGCTCGCACAGCATCCTGCCTGAGATCCAGCTTCCAGGACAGGCGCAAGGAAAGTGTTAATCCTGCCTTGCTGGGGGAGGTCACAGCTGTGTTTGGTGGGGAGGAGAATGCCCTCCTGTGCAGCTTGGGCTGGGAGAGGTCAGGCCCGGAGGGATGAGGAGAGGAGCGGAGATGAGCTGCTCTGGCCCAGCGCTGGGAAGGTGACAGCAGCAGTCTCCATGCTGTCCTTGCTGTGTTGTCCTGAGCTAGCCTGTCAGTCTGAACCCACCTTGGACAAGGTTGTGGTCCAGCGCAGGTTCTGGCTGATGTGGGTAGCTGTGGAGCACCCAGCATGCCAGCAGTGTGGGCAGATGGGGTATGGGCAGCTGCCTGACCTGACACCAGTCCATCACCAGCGAGCTGTGGGGTGGCCAATGCCCAGCATCCATCCCTCACTGCCGGTGTGTCACCAGGGCACCCTGGGGCGCTGATGCTGCAGGTTGGCACCAGTGGTGCAGGCATGTGCTGGGAGCATCCTTACTGAGTGTGAATGGGCTAGTTTGTGCGTGTGTGCCCCTTCCCCAATCTGTTGGGTGGCCTTGGGTGTGCTGGAGTCCTCTGAGCCAGATGAGCCAAGAGGGATGCTGCTTGTGTCCCCTATCTCTTTCCTATTGGGAACTGATACCAGCAGCTCCCCAGCCTATGCAACGGGTGGTCTGAGAGCAGCCTTGGGGGAGGAGGTGATGAATTGCCCTTGCCTGGCCTCTCCAGATGGATAGTGCTGTGTGAGCCTTGGTTTAGACCCGGGTTAGTTTAGACCTGAGCCTAAATCATCCTTTGGTCCCTGTGGTCTGACCTGATGCCTCTGAAATTTGGCAAGCCCTGGGAAACAGCCCAGTACACTGGGTATTCGGAGGGGGTGAAGGGATGGCTCTGAGCATCCTGTGCTGCTGTAGACAGACGCTCATCACCCAATTGATCTAATTACCCAGTTAATGCAGATCCTGGGACAGGACAAAATGTGAACCACCCTGTAGACACCCCCTGTGCCTGTGGGGCTGTCCCAGGGCAGAGGGAAGACACAAGTTATGCAGCGAGGTGTCAATGCTTCACTCTGGGCAAGGATGCTGCTCCATCTGCAAGGGTGACACCTGGCTGACACAGCTCTGAGACAGCCCAAACCCATGGTGGGGCTGTGAGTTGGGTCCCGTGCACCCTCGCTCCTCAGTTTAACTTACAAAGACAGGAGGCACCTGCAAAGAGTTGTCCGTCCCCACAAGTCACCTTTGTGGGGTGACGGGGGAAAACCCCAGCTGGGCGACAGGTCAGGCTGCTCCAGCGCCAAACCTGCTGCGTTCCCCTCTCTCCTCCTCCTGCCCTGCCGCAGGGAAACTCTGCTGTCCTGGCCAGGCTCTCCTGTCAGTCGCATGCCCCATTAACCACCCGAAATGGGTCAGGGCTCCAGATCACGTTGAAGGTTAACAGCGGTTTTGCAGCTCTGCCGTAGGCAAGCGGGGCTGCCCTGTTTCCCAGGGACCCGGCAGGTGTTGGAGCCTCTGGTGAGCGTGGCGGGGTGGTGGTGTGATCCAGATGTCGGGGCTCTCGCTGCTCTCTGAAGGCGAATCGCTTCCTCGCTCAGTGGAGCCGCGTCACTCCGGTCTGGACTTTGATTCTGGCTCAGACACCTTTTCCTGCTGAACCGGTTGCTTGAGAGATGACAGGGGATGGGGGGTTGTCAAGGTGCTCAGGGCCGTTTTGTAACGGGTGCTAGCTCTGGGGTGGGCACCTCCACTCCAGGGCACGGTGGCTTCCAGCCCGTGCCTGCTGCTGAGCCTGCCAGCAGCCCTGCGTGGGGTACAGCTTCATGTGAGGATGCTCCAGCGTGCCTTCAGCTCTGCTCACAGAGCATCAGTGCTACCCTAAAGGTACCCAAGGGTCTTCCCCAGGCTGGGAATCAGCTTGCTCCCTGGAACTGCTCACTTTATTCCAGGATCTGCTCAAAATTAACAGCAGAAACAATGAATTCATCCAAGCTGAGGAGGGGAACAGACCCCCAGACTGAATATCCAAACCCCAACCCCGGTTTCCCAGCAGTCCCCTTGCACATGTGACCCCAGCTATGGGGTTTACTGATGTATTTTTGCCAGAGCAGAGCAAAAAAGACCCCAAACCCCACCCTGCTTCCCTTTGCAGGGCTGAAACTCAGCAGCCCTCCACGGTGTTAGGATTCTCCTTTCCCTCCCTAGGATTCTCCAGGAATAACACCTGCCCTGCTCACTGCTGCCACTCTTCCAAAGCCTGCTAACGATGGGGGCCCGTTGGGATAGCTGGTTTGGTTTGGGGTTCCTTCTCCTTAGCACCATTAACCCAAAAACCCAACGAGTGCAGCTAATCTGGTGAGGGGGAAAGCACATCGGGGCTGTGGGAGAAGGGAGTTGGTGGAGAGGAAACCCAAGCTGGCTTGATTAACACTCGGGGTTACACAGGGACATGAGAGCAGCAGAGCAGAGACTTCCCTGCAGAAATGAGATTGTCAGATGGGAACGGATGCTTCGGGAGAAGTGTAGGCTGCTGCTGCCCTCTAGTCCAATGAGCAGCACATCTTTAATGAGGTCTGGGATTGTGTTACCCGCTGTTGAGTCTAGCTCTTCTCCAGCTGGGATCTGGTTACAGAAAAGCCCTGCTGATTTTACACACAGGGGTGGTGGATGTGGCCAGCTGGGGTTTTGCTTGGGTAGGGATGGAGTAGGGGGAAGTCTTCAAGGTGCCTCTGCCTAAGACTGGGTGAGGGTTTGGCACCCTTCTGTGCTGGGGAACCTCTGGAGAAGATGCTGTGGGGCTTTCATACCTCATCACTGCCTGATGTCCCTCCTGTGATTACAGATCTGAGATACTTGCTGTGGAGGGTGAATCCCTGACTGGTGGGGTTGGCAGGGACCTCTAGAGATCACCCAGTCCCACCCTGGCCAGAGAAGGGTCCCCTGGAGCAGGCTGCACAGGGCAGTGTCCAGTGTCATGGGGTCTGAACGTCTCCAGAGATGGAGACTCCCCAGCCTCTCTGGGCAGCCTGGCCCCGGGCTCTGCCACCCTCTCAGATAAGAATTCCTCCTCATGTTCAGGTGGAACTTCCTCTAGTCCAGTTTGTGCTCACAGCCTCTTGTCCTGTCCCTGGGCACCACTGAACACAGACTGACCCATCCTCCTGAGCCCACCCCTCAAGGGTTTATCAGCACTGAGAAGATCCCCCTCAGGCTAAACAGCCCCAAGTCCCTCAGCCTCTCTGAATCGGAGAGATGTTCCAGGCCCCTCAGCATCTCTGTAGCCCTTTGCTGTCCCCTCTCCAGGAGCTCCCTGCTCTTCCTGCCCTGGGGAGCCCAGCCCCACACACACTGTTCCCAATGAGGCCTCCCCAGGGCAGAGCAGGGAGCAGGATGCCCCAGACTGTTGCCCTCATGCAGTTGGTGTGTTGCTATAGGAATAATTTGGGATTTTTGTTTTAACCTTGGCCAGTGTATTGCTTCCCTCTCTCCTGGAGAGCTCCCAGCCAGGGAGTGTTACCAGCTTTCCCAATGGGAGCTGGCTTCCCCATTGCCCATGGTGCTGTCCTGGGATTTGCTGGCTCTAAGGCCATAATCTTGCAAAGCAGTTTTGGGCTTTACAGGCTTTGCAGCATCTTGTTGGGTGGGTGACCCCAGGGAGCCAGATGGTGGGTGCTTCCCAGACAGGCTGGGGATGGAGAGGAGGGATGGGTTGGTGAGCTGAGGTCCTGGAGGAGATACATGCCCTTGTGTCTTCTGTGGATGCTCTGAATGCTTGGCCTCTTCTTTCAAGCCTTTCTCTGCTGCTTTTGGTGGTGGTGATCATCTCAGGCCGGGTCAGCTTCCACCAGACATATCTGTGAACACATTCCAAATACCTCCCTATCCTTGTTTCTCTCTGGTGGCCAGACTCCAGTTTGGCATAATCATCATGCCGTGCCCATCACTATGTACATCTGCTTCTCATGATGCTGCCTGGTGATGCCATGGCCAATCCTTGCTCCTCTCCAGGGTCCCAGTTACCAGGTGGGGACAAGCAATATGGGTGTGCAACCATCCCATGGTGACTTCTGTCCCCAGCAGCACATGAGGGTGCTGGGCTCTGTGTTGCTGTGGGTCAGCACGGTGATGTCCAGGCACATCAGCCTGGAGGGCCACCTGCCTGTATTTTGGGGGAAAAGGCACCAAAATAGTCTCATAACACTTCAACGCTGGTGGGAGCTGTGGGTGGAGGGTGGGGAGGGGACAACTTAAATTGGGTGTAGAAGGGGCTGGGGTGGCTCATAGCCTGGGGGCCTGAACAGTTCCATGTGTTTGAGAAGGTGCTGTGGCTGAAGCTCAGGGGGTCCTCACTCAGTTTCTAAAGGGGGAAAACGCAACCCCAAAGTGCAACTGGGCTCCACGTGGTTCTGGAAGCTGCAGGAGAAGATACCATCAGTAGGATGGCCAAGCCTGTGGTGATGGGCAGGGCTTGCACCTGATTTTCTGCTTGCCTGGGCTTGTGGGACATGGTGGGAGTTGATTCTTATGACAGGGGGGAACAAGGGGGTGGCATCTTGGGAGCAAAGTAGGATTCTATCCCCAAAATACAGCTGGACTGATGCCACTCCATGGAAACCTCTGGAGCTTTATTGTGGTGCTGCAAACCCTGAGCCTGTCCCCACATCCTGCGCCTCATCCAGCTCCATGGTGGGTGGGTGGGTGGCACCTGGTCCTGGGTGGGGGTTCGGAGCTCTTTGCCACCCTAGCTGACCCACTGCTGTGGTTCTCCTGGTCCTGCTGGTGCTTTCCTGTCCTGGCTACAAACACCTTCCCTGAGATGTCCTGGCACGGTGGTGGTCGTGGTGGTCTGTGTAGGAGAGCCGGTCTTCCCTTCCACTGGCTGTTGGTGGTTTAGCCCTGCCTGTAGCAGACCTCTGGTGGGACCAGCTGCCTCTCCTTGCCTGAGATGTGCTGTCATGGAGCACGGAGGGATGGGGATGGGGCTGGTGGGGTTTCTCCAGCCAGCCAGGGGTCTGTGGGGAGCTCCCAGCAGATGCCCCAGCTGTGGCTTTGTTGCCACCACCATGCTCCCCAGGAGCACCTCTGGTGCCGCACCCCAGCTCGGACTGGTGGAGCTTTCCAGCCCGGCCCCCACCCAGGCTCTGCCTCTCCCTGGGCAGATGGTACCGGTGCTGGCCAGGCACCAGCCGAGCTGACCCTGGGCCATGGGTGTCCTTCCCAGTGACAGCTCTGGCTGATGGATGGCTTTTGTGGCTCGCCAGCGCAGTGTTCCTGGTTCACCGTGTTCCCTCTGAAGGTGATGATTAACCCAGTTATCGCCGCAGCTCTTTACGACTTCCTCTTCTCGAGGGAACATCATCCATCCATCCATCCATCCCAGATCAGCTCCGATGTACAGGCTGTGCCCTTTCCCAGCTTGTATCCATGCTGTCGTCTTCTCCTGCTCATCCCTGCCCTGGGAAGCTGAAATCCTTGGGTGCCGGGGTCCAGCTGCTCCTTTTGGGGAGTCAATCCCCCCTTGGTGGGGATGGCATCTGCTGGAAGATGCCATCCAGCCCTGGGATGTGCTGAGCAGATGCTTCTAGGAAACTCCCTGTGCCCTTTCTCTGCGAAGCCCCGGAGCGTTGCGGTGCTGCCGGGAGGAGCGGCGCTTCCTCCCCTTTGCCTGTGTGCGAGGGTCAGTCCTTGGGGCTGGGCTGTCTCTGGGGCTTTCCTCCTGCATCCAAGGAAGACTCTGGTGTTTTCACATCCATGGCCCCTGCTTGTGCAACCCCTCAGGGTCAGGGTGCTGAGCTGACATCCCCAGAGCTTGATGCCTGTGCTGGGGCTGACTGCCAGCTCATGGGGGGCTCCTAGACAGCTCATGGGGGGCTCCTGACCCCCTCAAGCATCTTGGGGAAGGTGGCTGGGCCCGTTTCTGCCCCGGCTGCACTGTAACGAGCTCCTGGCTTCCTTAGCCCCACTAGCTGCAAGCAGCATCTGCTGCTCAGCTTTGGGGGGTGGATAAGGCATCTGGGTGGCTTTCAGTGGTGGTGATGGGGAGGGCTGCAGGTCCCCGCGCTGAGTTAACTCCCAGCTGCTCTGGTGCCTTTGGGTCTCCCCAGTACAGATCACAGGAGCTGGTGCCTGCTCCTGAGAAACAGGCTTTAATTCAGGAGCCAGGAGCGCATCCACAGTGGCCTCTGGGCTCCTCGTCGCCTCTCCTCAGCTGCTCTGGGTTGTCCAGGTGGAAAATGAGATTTTTTTTTTTTTTTTCTTCCCCCTTTTCTTTGGTTTCCATGCAAGGTTTCTCCCTGGGTGGAGGTGATGGTGTGTGAGGCTTCAGAAGCACTTGGCTAATCCTCTGTAATTCACACCATCTGGCATGGGGAGGGGGTCGGGTCATTCCTGTACCCCCCACAGTGACAGGCATCCCCCCACTCTGCCTTCTGCTGTGGTCCACAGGTCCCTCCAGGGCCATGCTGGGGGTCTGCCTGGCCCCCACCCTGTAGGAGCTGCCGGAGGGCCAGGAATGCAGCGTGTCATCCGAGGCTGCAGGAGCTGTCAGCATCCCAGCTGGTAATCTTTCTCCGGCTGCTTGTGCCTGCTGTTCTGTGGGGGGGCCCCTGGGGGGCAGAGCTTGCCCCCACCTTGGCTCAAATCCTGCTCACCCCCCTCCCCAGGCTTCTTGGGTGGGAGTGGGGATTTGGGGATGGCATTAGGGTCATCCCTGAAGGCATCTCCCTGTGGTTAGTTTCATTCCATTTGATCTAATTAGGCTTGTGGCTTCCCAAAACCAAGCGCTGAGGACCAGCAGCATCACCAGAGTGCTGCCATCTCCTGCACAGGCACGGGGGGGGGCTGCTCCAGAGGGTCTCTGTGGGGAGCAGGGACACCCCCTCACTGGCACAGCATGCTGCTGCACCAGCCATGGGCTGGGGTGCGGTTTCCTGTTGACAGTGATGCCACCAGCATCCGTGGGGTGAGGGTTGCCAGTGCCCCTGCCCAGCCCTGCTTCGGTGGCAGTACCTGGGGTGCAGGGATGGGTGGCCAGAGCCGGTGGATGGCCGGGGTGGCTCAGCTGCCGCGGGTACGGGTGCTCTTGTCCTTCCCTCCCTCTGTCCCTCCCCAGCACCCTGCCAAGAATTTGTTCCCTGTTGCCTGGGGTGACATCACCCCTTTATCACTCCTCGCTCCATGTGTGCGGCATCCGGGAGGTGTTGGCCACCAGGCCCTGCCCTGCCTGCACGGGCTTGATGATTCCTCCTGTCTGGATCTGCCCCGTGCAGGGGATACCCCTCTTCCCTCCCAGTCACTTTCAGGGTGTCCCATCCCTTCCAATGGCACCTCATCTGCAGGGTCCCCATGGTGCTTCCAGGATGGAGCCAGGATGCTCATCCCCAAGCAGCCGAGCCAGGATCCATCCCTCAGGTGCCATTCCAGCAGAGAGTCCCCGTGGTGCAGCCAGGCTGGACCGCGTCCCGCACCCGGCAGAGCTGGATCGGAGGCAGCAGCGGTGAATCCTGCCGGGTCCAGAAGGCACCACCTCTGAGCGAAATGTCAGCCGTGTTTAGCTTGGCATCCCAGGCAGGATTTGAGCCGGAGCCTATGGAAACAAGCAGCTCAGCGTGTTAATCCGCTCGGCCTCGGCGCCCTGGCTCCCCTCCGACTGACAGTGTCCTTGAGCCCAGTGCCATCCCAGTGCTGGGAGGCTGGTGACAGCAGTGACGGTCACTTCTTGGTGAGGCATCGTGGGAAGGCTGGTGGGACATGCAGCCCAGGAGCTCTGTGTGGGATGTGGGATTGATAGCCCAGGATTTAGGGAGCAGTGGCTGGGCCACAGGGGGCACGTGGGGCACCCAGGGATTGACCTGCATGGCTGGGATGGGGACGATGCTGCTCCGGGCATCTGACCCAGCTGATGTGGCAGAGGATGGAGTGTCCTCAAAGGATGCCAGGTACCCAGGTGCCCCTGGGGCTGCCCACGCTGCCAGGGATAACCCAGGAGCAGCCACTCTATCCATGGGATGCTCCAGCTGCAGCAACCCCTCTCCAGCTCCCACACCAGGGTCCTAGGATGGGGAGGTGGCTGCAGAGGGAGCCGAGCTGTGCTCCTGCCCACTGAGGTCTTGTGGGTCCATGCTGGTCCTCTCCTGTCACGTGTGGCTGGGAATGAGGATGCACAGCTTGCGGCTCCACGGCTCGGGGGTAAGGATGCATGGCTAAGGTAGGGGGGAGTCCCTCCTACATTGCATGGGGGTGAGTACCATGGACCTGTCCCACAGGCCCTCCATCACGTACCATGCTGGTGCTGGGCATGGGAGGGAAGGGGGTGCCTGTGGTTTCGGCAGCTCCTGGGTGGCAGCCACGTTATCGACCAGCTCAGCTCGGCAAACTGCGGCACTGATGCTGAGCATGTGCCCGCGTGCCGCAGCCAGGGTGCTGGCTGCAGGAGCAGCACGGATCCCTGAGGCAGCAGAAAGACAGCGCTGTGCCATGCCTGACTCACCCCAAAGAAATGTGCCAGCGCCAAACCGGGACTGCGGCTTCAGTTGGTGGCACCTGAGCCCAGCCTGGCTCCCAGCAGCGGTGAGGAAGCATGGCCAGTGAGGGGTGTCTCTGGGCAGCGGGCCCGTGATGCTGTGCGATGGGTCCTCTTCTCCCTCGCTGAGTGGGTGGAATGCCAGTGGCGATGCCGCGGTCAAACCTTTTCCTGCTTGCTTAAGATAGGTAAAGCTGGGGCTTGTGCTGAAATCCAGGTGGAAGATGGCGTGTCTTGCTCTCTGGGGAGCTGCTGGAGCGTCTGCAAAGTCCTGGGAACAGGCTGCCCACCCGCTGCTCCGGGAAAAGGCCAGCCGGCCCCCAGAGTGGTGTTTGCCCCTGCTGCAGAGCTCTGCTGGATTTTGCAACCAGGGCTCAGGCTCTGCTCCTGCTGCAGCAGAAGCCTCTGGCTGCTGGCCCGGGGCCCGCGCTGGGGGATGCGATGGGGGGTTCAAGTCGCCTGCCTTGCTCCGCCGCACTCCCTGCGCTCGGCTTCTCCTGTGCTTGGTCCGACTGCGGTCCGTCCCGCCAGCACAGATGCAAAACCGGTTGGCAAGCTGGAAGCCGGGGTCGGGGAGGGAGCTGGCGCCGGCATCTCCTCGTGATGCCGCATCCTTGGACGGCGGCGCGCCCAGCGCCAGCCTCGCCGGGGCTGCGCAGACTGGTCGGCTCCAGTGCTCCCGGCGGGGTCGAGCTAGTGGTGAGGGCTCCCGAGCCAGCCCCGGTGTGGCCGGCAGCTCGAGTGCTGGTAGCCACGGGAAGCGAGCACGGTCCTGGGCGAGCTGCCGTGCTTTGGGGCCACGTGTTGTGGTCCCAGGAGGGTTTAATTGTCCTTCCCTCTGCTCTTGGCTGGGCCTGAGCAAGGCGGCTGGGAAGCTGAGCAGTGCCGGAGACCTTAAATAACACCAGAGCATCCTCGCCCTCCTGGCCCCGGGCCTCCCACCAGCCTCCCAGGAGTTGTTTTTTATTTTATTATATTTTTTTTTCTTTCCTTGTGTGTGCATAAATTAAAACTTCCGAAATGAACCCTCCGACCGCCCTGCTCCTCTAGTGCAAACCAAAACCTGCCTGGCTCAGACAGCACCCGGCCCTGTTTGCTCTCTTCCTTGCCAGGCTTGCCTGAAATAAGCCAGCAAACCTGCTCCTCTCTCTCTCTCTTTTGGGTTTTTTTGGGATGTTTCCCAGTGTTTTGAGGCTCGGGAGGTGATGGGGAGCTTCATGTTTGGACTGGAAGCATTCTCTTGCCAGCTGGGGTGGGAGCAGCGCAGGTAACCACGTCCTGGCAGTGGCAGCAGGCAGGGAGCTGGCTGTAGCGCGGCGAGGCCGTGGCTGTGAGCACTTTTCATTTTATACCTTATCTTTATTGCAGTTTTCTCCTGCCCTGTTGGGAAAAGGCAAAATGCACCTTATCTGGCTGGCTGCTGGCAGCACGGCCTGTTCCCAGAGCGGGGAGAGGCGGATGTGCCGTGCCGGCAGCTTGCGGCACCTTCAGCCGCATCCCCTGCGGCACCAGGGGCGATGCCGGGGTGATGCTGAGCCAGCCTGGTGTGCACCCATGGTGGCTGCTGGGCTCAGCTGTGAAAAGGGAGTGGGACGACGATGACAGGGGGTGTCTCTGCAGCCCCTTCCTGCCAGCTGAGCACCTCTGGGTGTGTTATTTCTCTGGCCTCTGGCCAGGGGCTTTATTATGGCTTTCTGACACAGCAGTAAGTAGAGCTGAGCTGGGAACTGGCTGGCAGATGCTGAGCCGAGAATGGCTTAGCTGGCACTCCAATAGCATCCTGATCCCAGCCTGAGGGTGTGGGAGCTGAGGGAACACCTGGTCCCTGTGCCCACCCCAGGGCTGGCAGGAAGGGTGCTGGGAGGGGTCCAGGGTCTTGGGGGACCTGTGGAGCGAGTGGCAGTGCCCATGGCCACCATTGCATTCATCCTGCTGCAGGTGCTGGGTAGGGCCCTCTCAGGGATGTCCTAAGGAGCACCCAAAGGGGCCAGGCAGGAGGGTGCAGGGGCCGTGGGGCTGGCTCTGCGGTGCTCCCCATTACTGTGCCCGGGCTCCCTCCGAGCTGTCAGCACTGCTGTTGGCCCTGGGAACAGCCTATACTGTTTGTGTCCTGGCCCAGCTGCTCTGCCCCAGCCACTGGCCCCGCCAGTGCCCTGCAACACCCAGGTCCCAACCCAGGCTGGCCCTCAGCCACCCTGGCAGTGGGTGACAGTGTCACTGGCTGCATCCCAGCTCAAGCTGAGGTGGCAATGAGACTGGGACTGGGCATGGCAGAGCACTCAGTGCTCCCTGGTGTGGGACATCCCCGTTGGATGCTCCCTGGAAAGATGCGGGGTGCAGGAGCAGATCAGGATCCTTCTTTTGTCCCTCCCCTGGGCAGCCCAGCTGGGTGAGGGGTGCTTGCCCACCGTTTCTGTAAGGAGAAAAGCATTGAGGGGAAGGTGGCATCACCCACGCAGCGTGTGCCAGCCCCCCCGAGGTGCCCAAGGGAGCTTTTGGAGGATGTTTCGGGCAGGGCGGATGGCTCCAGCCCCTTGTTGCTGCTGGGCTCTGGGCCATCCTGGTGCCTCACCGCACTGTACCCACACGTTTACCTGCACCTCGCATCAGAGAGGCGCTTGGGGCGATGGGGTTGCAGATAAGCGAGTGTTTTCTTCCTCCTGTGTGAAAGAGGAGAGAAAACAGCAGCTCCTCACCCTGCCAGTGCCCCAGGGCAAGGTCACGTCCCCACAGTCCTGGAGCCGAAGTGGCCAGCCCCCAGTGCCGCAGGGGTTTT
>VZTU01034828.1:0-20288 GCA_013400835.1 Zapornia atra
GATTCTGTGATTCTATGAATTACTATCTTCTCTGTTGGTGTATGTTTGGTGGTGGTTTAGAGCAGTTCACATTGTGAGCTGCAGCAGTACTGTATAAAAACCTGGTATGTTTGGTTTTGAACAGTATTTCATTCTTCAGCTCATTTGCATCTATTGAGGAACCTCGGGGAATGAATTGCTTCTGCCCTGTTTCAGGCAGTCTGATCCCTGTATCCCTGGAGAATTGGTTTGGTAATTGGAATTCTGGCACATTTCCTCAAGGAAAGTAGATCAGCTGGAAATCTAAAACTTCATCAATATGCTTTTGCAGTAGCAAAATCAAATTGGCTTTAACATTTCATTTCTGTTGAATCATTTTCACAATAAATTTTCCAATTTATTGATGTTAGTAACTTTAAACATCTCAGTTTTGAGAATGTAATTGAAGTTTCTTCTTGTTAATCCCTAATTTCATTTTAGATCCTGAATATTTAGCCATTATCTTAGGATCATTTTTGCAGGCTTGCCCTTATAATTCTCATAGCTCATATGTTAGGGTGTTATGTTATTCTCATGTATGTTATATATATATGTTACGTATATGTTATGTTATTCTCATTCTCATATGTTAGGGTGTTTTATTCCAGTGGACATGCATGGTCCCCTCCAACCACTTTGGAAAGTTACACACCTTTCCAAATTGCTGCTTACTCAGTGGCAACATTTAATACTGTGTTTTGAGGATTTTATTATGTGTTATGCAGTAATTTTATAAAAAAATACCTAGTACTTTATCCAAAGTATTTTCAGTGCAGTAAAAAGTTGCTGGAAATACGTGCTGGAAATGCTGTGCTGAGTAACTGAGCCCATACTGAAGTTAGTGGCTCAGCCATTTTTGAGAGAGTGCAAAGGTGTAATGTGTCACATTTCAGAGGAATATGAAAAATGACTCTGCAGTTACTGGACGTGAAGATTTTCAGAATAAGGATGGGCTTTTCTTTCCCTGTAAATACAGCTTTTCTCCTCTGGGACAGACACACTTTTTATTTGTAACAATTTGATGATTTAATTTGAGAATGATGTGAATTTCACAACCCCCTCAGCTTGCCCCTGTTCAGTCTTACAGCGTAACCCTTCTGTAAATCGTTGTGTCTTTATTTGGATGGAGATGTGTTTGAGTATGTACCATTTGAGATCTATTCCTTCTAACCAGATGGTCTTTACTGCAGGCTATGATTGGATGATGGTGAAAGAAATGGCCCAGATATGCAGTACACTTTCCCAGCCTGTAACTTTCCCTGTAAGAGCAGCATTAGTACGACAGTCAGTGTCTGAGTTGTCTTGGTTATTGCAACAGTCGGATAGGTAAGCTTGGCTGCCTTTATTCTTTCTGTCTTTATTATAAAGGTACTTACTTGTTTATATCAAATACAGCACATTTATGTGTGCATATTTATCCCCATTATGTTGAAAATATATTTTCTTCTAGTTCATCCCTTCAGGTCTCTGTCTCCTTCAGTTGTTAAATTACTTTGTCATACAGAAGTGTTCAGTATTCATTTCTTTAAAATAATAAAATTCCAAAAGCCTCTTTTAAAATTACTTATTATAGGTAATGAAGCCTGTATGGGGTTGTAATCAGTTCCATAAACATTTTATAAGTCTATTATAGTTAAATAGACCAAGTAGTTTGTTGTTGCAGTTTGGAATTAATTCAATTTAAATACTTCAATCTTATAGGTACTTCTCTTGTATTCAGTATTTATATTTACTGGACTAATGTGATGCAAAAACTTCAAAGGTTAGAAGTTAATGAGTTTTCTGTGAAGCTAATTAAGTTTTGCCAAGGTGCTTGAAATACACACAGCGATTTCCAAACACTGACTGAGATTTACTTTTGAAAACTGTTCGTACAAACCCATAACAATTTCATAGGAAAAAAAATACTTATGTGTAGTGGAATGAGAATAAAAACTTGCTTCATACACAGTGTCATTTCACTTATATTTCCCACCTACTCTGCCTAGCTGCACTTCAGTAAAGTTGTTCCTTAAGCACCACCCAAAATGTAAGCCTAACAAAAAATGAAGAGAGGTATTTCTCTGGAAAATTTCTAAGTGAGTGGAAAAATAAATTGCTGTTACTCACATTTACAGTAGAGAATCGAGAGAAATTAGAATCAAAGCATTTTTAACTGGGAAATTAATTTCAAAATACTACTATGATAAGACTACATCTTCTGAATCATGCTATTCTCAAATGCATCCTCACTGGATGCAACTGTTATTGCCACAGAATTACTAGGATTTTCTCTTTTACCTCAGCATAAGTACCCTGATTTTTTTTTGGGGCATAATTAGACACAAATTCTGAGCCAGTTTTGCTGACAACAACTAAATTCTGATTTACCTGTATTTTAGGTAAATACAATCTTAATAAAGGGACTATTTGTGTGTGTCAAATAGAGGTTTATTTATTTTAAGTCTTTTTCAGTCACATTCTTTAGCTAGATGGTCTGTACCAAGCCTTCTGTGTGCAAACTAGGATGTGTTCCATCATGCCTGTTTCTGGGGTAGCATTTTGACCCAGCAGTTGCTTCTCCCAATAACTCAAAGTCACTGTGGTAGCAGGAAGACTGGAGAGATGCTCAGTGCTGTCAGTTGTAGCACAAATGCAGGGTAGAGAGTGGTTTCTTCTTGCCTGGATGTAGAGGGGTGAGAAGGGCAGGGACATGCAGAAATACTAATTCTGATAGTTCATAAATTATGGTCATTATAGTTGCTTAACTTTGAGATGTAAAGGGGATTAAGGTTTTCTGGTATTTAATTACATTCCTAAAATGAAGATACCATAGCCCTAAATAATTTTTGGAGCTTACTAGTGCAGTTTCTTTCTGTCTTACATGCTTTATCTTAAGATAATGATTTTTTTTTCTCATTCTCTCTCTTTTTTTAATACAGATACAGCCTCACTATTTGGACAGGAAAAGAAGATGACTATTCTGTAGAAGATCTGCTTTACATCCGAGAAAGCTTTGATAAAAGCAGGGTTTATTACGACATCTCAGAGCCACAAAATTCTGAATTCAAGAAAGCCATAGGAGTAGAACAGTGAAGTGCAAAGCAGGCAATCTCTGGGCTTAGAATCCTTAAGAAACTTTTTAAACAGGAAGATTTCTTGCCTGGGTAAATGGTTTTTTCCTTCTCAAAAGAATTGTATAGGTCACAGCCATCGTTACTGAGGAGGTTTTGTATAATGCTGTGTTGAGAGACTTCTAAAATAGCATTCTAATGGCTCCTTTAATAGGCCAGAATTGTTACTTTCTCATCATACACATGTTCCCTCTCACACACCCAGCAGCATGTAATAAACATCCCTGACATTACCTAAACATACTGGTCCTTCCCTGCAGTGATGGGGAGAAGGGCCCCGTCTGACAGCGGTGGAGCAAGTGAGTTTGCTGCTGACTGCTTTTGTGTCAGACAAAGTCTGTGGGACACTCAATCTCTACCAAAGCCTGGTAGAGCCTCCCCTTTTTCTAGGGGAGGACAGGAGTCAAGGCTGTATTAAGTGCTGTGCAGTTCACAGAGAGGTTTTTGTAGCTCATCCAAGTTACTCTCTATTTTTAATGCTCTTGCAGTTGATAATGTTCTCCTAGTCAACAGGAGATGCTGTTTGCTGCATGTGAAGAGTAGAACCCATGATACTACATGTGCCAGAGGGAGAGATTGGTTATTTTTACCACATAAAAACTAAGCAGGTTCTCTGCAATGTGCTGATCGTGCATTCCATACCATGGCTTGCCTCTGTGCTCTCTGAGCCATCAGCAGCATAGTCCTTGGATTGTGAGAAGGCTGAGTTTGGAGAGTTGTAGCTGTGCTGCAGGAGGTGCTGGGGAAACAGAACCCCCAAAGTGAAGAATAATCCTGTCCTGTATGTAAAATGCATAGATGGATTACAGTGAGGTGTACATCAGATGCAGCATCAAAAGATCTGTAGTGTTTTACAAGGCAGAGAGGTGCTGGTGGTTGTTCCAAGAGTTTGAAACAGGAGTTACACAGCATGTTGTGCTGCAGTCTTTCTGAAAGGCAGGCACTCTGAGAGTGAAGTAGCTGTACCATGGTTAGTGTTACAGCAAAAATGGTACATTTCTGTAACAACATGGGGTTTTTTTCCTACATTTTCCTGGATTGTGCATCTTTTTGACTCTTAAGAATATGAGACCAAAAATTTTCAGAAGTTGAACTTCCCTTTGAGAAAAAGTAAAATTATTGCAACCCTGTTTTATCATGGTGGTGGTTTGACCCTGGCTGGAGGCCAGACACCCACCAAAGCTGCTCTGTCACTCCCCTTTTCAGCTGGACAGGGGAGAAAATAGATATTGAAAAAGAAAAATATATACTGAGAGAAAAAGAAAATATATATTGAGAGGCTTAGGAGTTGAGATAACGGCAGGGAGAGATCATTCTGCAATCAGCGTCAGGGGCAAAACAGACTCAACATGGAATAAAAAAACCCATCTACTTTATCACACACACTGAAACCAGTGGAAGATAATAAGAAATAAAACCAGATCTTAAGCAGCTCCCCTGCCCTTCCCTTCTTCAGAGACTCAACTTACTCTAATTTCAAGTGTTTTTTGGCTCTCTTGCTTCTGCATCGTTTAAAATGAATCCCTGCAGACTGAGATACAAGCTGTGTGTTGTCTTTGCCAAGTATCACAGGTTGTTTTTTTTCACAACGACAGAGATTTTGATTTCTCAACTGAAAGCTGATTCTGTGATGAGACATTACCCTGGCATCTTCTTACCCTCCTTTTCCCAGTCCTCTCTCTCATGCATGAAGTTTTTAAACATCTTTTAAATGACACTGGACTGGCTGTTAGCACTGAAGAGGTAACTACAACATTTTTTGGCCCATACAGCTTTTTAAAAATACAGTGTTAGTACAACTGTAATTGATAGAAAAGTTAGTTATATTCATCCTAAATCTTGAAATACGATTTCATACTGTCATTAAAATCCAAGATTACTGGTTGTTACCCAAGCTCCTTTACCAGAATCATGGGACTGCAGGGGTTGGAAGTGACCTCCAGAGATCATTGGGTCCAACCTCCCCTGCTAAAACAGGTTCCCTAGGACAGGTCACACAGGTAGATGTCCAGATGGGTCTTGAATATCTCCAGAAAAGGAGACTCCACAACCCCCCTGGGCAGCCTGTCCCAGGGCTCTGTCACCCTCACTGTGAAAAAGTTCTTCTGCCAGGTTTATCTAGTATTTGTTTTACATTATTGAGGGGTGGAGCTTTCATAATTTTGTCACCTACTAAGATACATACTTGGGTAAAATTAGGAAATACTTTTTTTCCAAATTCAGGGGGGAACTATCTAATTTTACTTGGAACAAAGAGTGTACATCATTGATACAGTCAGTCGGTGTGGATGGCAATAACCAATAACTTAATAACTTTGTAAAGAACTGGGAGACAACATGATCTGATTGGAACAGATTTGACCTCTCAGTCTCTTAGAGGTTTACATTCATACTCCACTCTGCCATGGGAGGAAGAGATCAACTGCTTCCTAATTGATCATAACTGTAGAAAGTCCTTCAGAGACCCCTTTCTAGCCCGGATCGCTGTGACTGGTTCAGAGGCTACTGCATGAGGAGGTGTGCCAGCACATGGTATGACTTGGTATCCTTTTGTGGGTGGTGATGACCCTTTCACCTAACTCCCCAAGATACATCAATGATCAGAGCCCCAGTTAAACCAAAGTTTTAGGCATTGCTTTCGATCTGCAGTCCATACAATAAATCAGGAAGAAGCAGGGTGGCACAGAGGTTTTTATTTACTGGGATATATCATTGCAGAAGTACTGTGGGGGCATTAACCAGCTTCTGGAATCAAATGCAACAGGGCTGCATTAGCCAGAATGAATCAGGAAGGTGTCAGAATAGCAGAATTTGCTCTTGAGGGACATAAGAGAAATAGCTTGGGGACACAGCACTGCAGCTGTGCTGATTTATTGGATGCAGGGCACCACTGAAGAGCACTGGGGGGATTGTTGTATTCTTATCAAACACTTTACTAGTGATAGGGTTAGTATAGATTCCTCTTCAAGATACTGCTGGTCTTTCAGAGCAGCAGTACTTTCTAGCCATACATCCACTTCTGACAGATTTAAGGACAAGAGTAACTTCTATAACTTTTTAAACGTTCAGGACTGGAATATATTCCTAGGTGTGTTTCAGGTCCTTAGTGCAGGCAGTTACATCTCTTAACTTGAGTGATTTTGCCTTCAGTTGGTTAAGTATTTGTATAAGCACTGGCAAACTTTTCTGTTAATTAGAAACCTTTTCCCCCACTTCTCCATTCTCACCTGAAGTATTAGGATTTGTTAAAACCAGTTGACTATTAATTTAAAAAAAAACTCCTCAACATTATCAGCAGTTACCACAGGTATTTTTAAGGGTGCAGACACCGTGGGAGAAATGCCACTGAGTAATACAGGTGGATATGTATAAACAGGGATATTCAGATAAAAAGAAGATATGATCTGGATCACCAGAAATACTAAATAAGATAGCAAGACATGTAAAACTAGACCAAACAAAATTGTACATCCATGAAGCATTCTTGCAGTGACAGGAGGGCTTGACTAGATGGTGAACTTGTTTGTTCTCTGGATTTTCTGTATGTATTCTTTTTTACCCATGGATTTTAGTTGCCTGGGAAGTCATTTGTGTCAGTCTGATGGTCAGACCTGCATGCAAGTGAATTCACTGGAATTAGTTTCTCTGTTTTCCTGCTGGTCTTCCTACAAATGCTCTCCTTCCAGTATAAGATGTGTTAACTGTGGGGCTGAAATAAGATAATAAAGAAGACCTGAAAGCCAGTTAGTTATTCTGTTGGAAATAAGGACCTGTGGCAGTTCTGTGTTGCTCTAGTTGTTGCTTGGGGTTTGTTTTTTTTTTGTTGTTGTTTTTCCCTTCTGTCAGAGTTTTTTCCTTTTGTCTTCTATTCTTTGTACTTAAAACTTTGTTCAGGAGCTATAAATTCTACCACCTCTGTGGAGTCATTCTCTCTATCAGTGTTGCCTCACGTCTGTTGGTATCTTTCAGCCAGGTTTTTCATTTCTCTTTGTTGCATTAAACATCTGGCTGGCTTCAGTGAGTTAACTGGTAAATAAAAGTCTTTTAATTTACCTCAGGTGTAGTTCAGGCTTTGTATTTTCTTGTGAATTTGATGGAACTTACTCAATAGATAAATCAATGCAGTAGAGAAGAGAATTTACACCATTAGTCCTGCACAGCTACCCAGTAATATCCTGCAGAAACTTGTTAGTATCCTGATGAAAGGACAACAGAAACTGGTGGTTTTTTGAGGTTTGTACATTTAAAATGTGCTGTGGAATCAGAGAAAATGGCCCCTGAAGACAATGCTTTTCAAAAGCAGTTCTCCCCATCTTCATCTCTTGACATTCCTATTCCTCAGTTATGTCCTACGCTGACAGGGGAAAAAAAAAAACCCACCCCAAAACAGTCTTTCCTTCAATTAAAAATTTCAAAATCCAGCATTTTGTTTTGTTTATCTGCCAGCTTTCTGTGATCAGGTCATTTGCTAATGTTAGCACAGATTTATCTGCACTGTTCATTAAACCCCATCTAATGTTCCAGTCCGAGCACTGATGCTTCCACTTGTGTGTTGTTTGGGCACTGAACAGCTCAGTGCCAGCACCTGGCACACTCTGTCTTTCTCCTGTTGTTGGTCTTGGTACAACAGCCCCCCAAAAGCTGAACTGGAACCTCTCAAGTTTCCTTGTGCAGGATCTGGTTTATATAGACTTCCACCTCTGCAGTTCAGCATCAGGAATTTATGTTATTAGCGATGAAGAAGCCAGAGCTAGTTAATTATGGAGAAAATACAACTCATTTAATAACTCAATGATAAAATGCCCTGTCTTTCCTTATGAAAAAAAAATAATACAGCAATCACAGGCAGTATTGGGGAATCAAAAATGGGCTGGTTTGGGTTATGTTTGTTTTTTGAAGGGTAGGGAGATCCTGTTATTAGTTGCATATGACATAGTACCCAATACTCTGGGAACCTTTTCCACAGATCTCCTTGCTCTAAGATATCTTTACTTAAAATTTCAATTGTCAGAGTGTTTCTCTTAATAAGGGTAAAACTACAAATACAAGCAAAGATACTAGGAAGTGTTTTGAGATTTTTTTTTTTTAAGAAACATTTTTTCCCCATAAGCATTATGTTAATTAAAAATATTATTTTGTCACAAAATTATTTGATTTATTGGCCTTTTTACTTGAAAACCACTTTAGTTGTGTTTTGATGCTCACAGACATGTAGTTTGTTTTTTTTTTTTAATTGCAGGCATATGTTGCCTGTGCAGTGTGATTCCCTGATGCCTAGGTTTAATCTTGCATTTATTATCTTGTTATATTTACTGTCAGTGTTACCCCAGAGTTTTATCTATAAATTTTGCACTAATGTATGTGCAGAAGGGCTGCCTGGTAACATCTGAGCTGTGGTGCTGCCTTAGTCTCCAGCTCTTTGCCTCTCTTCTTTGGCTTCGCTAGATGAGGTTCAGTTTTACTCCTGTGCAGTGTAGTGAGATGCTACTACCTACCTCTAGCTACTTCTGATACCTCTTTTTACTGCAGACTACCCAAATTTTTACTACCCTTTTATTAGCAGTGTTGAAGAAAATACTCTCTCCACAGTGCAGTTACTCCAGGTTGATCTGGGGCACGTGGAGATACATGAGCAGCAACTCCTGGCAGATGGGTGCAGTAAGCAGCTGGGGCCAACAGCACAGACTGCCACATCTCAATTTAAATGACCATTAAAATCCATAATCAAGAAGTGTTATTTTTTTATTGTGCTTCCAGTAAAAAGTATTCTGTTTCCTTCTGAATTTTGAACATTAGATTTTGGGGGGTGGGGGTGGGGAGAGCAATCGTCTGGTGGTTTATTTAATATCCATTGGTTTGGTTCCCTTGAAAAATCCCAGTGATGTTGTGTCATTATTAAGTGTTGCTCTCATTGACTAATTGTGATTCCTCTCCTTGCTCTGGCAGAAAAATAAATACAGAGTTGCATATGCAGAGTCATCATCTCAATGGGGACCCGTCCAAGCAGAACGAGAATGTGTTTGGAAAAGGTGTTCTCACCAGCGTGGTTTTAAACTGTGTGTAACAGGACAGGGTTGTATTTCACAAAGGACTAGTTTTTGAGCAAGAAGGCTGCAATCCGTGCCATCTGTGGCAGCTGGTGGAGGTGTTCAGAGCTGCTAGCTGATGCCTTCAGGGAAAAAAATGCAGGAACTGCAGTTCATCAGCATGCATCTGCATCTGGATCTCAGAAATTTGGGGTTAAATGGGACTGTATACAAGCAGTCTTCCCTGTCCAACTGAGAATCTTAGCAGAATTACACATAAATTCACTTTTTTCCTTACTTGGGACCAAAAAAAAAATATGTATCTCTGAATTAGCAGTCGATTTTAGATGTGGTGCCAGCACAGGAGATGCTGTCTTTATGGATAAATGTAAAACAGAGGGGGTTCTTCTACTTCATCTTGATCACTGAGTCGTCTGGTGCTTCCTTAAATGTGGACCTGTTAATATCTTGGCTTCCTGAATCCAAGCCTGGGGAAGCAGTATGGCTGAGGCAAGACATGCTTTGAGCTGGGGGTTGGAAAAGACCTCCAGAGGTTCCTCCCAGCCTAGATTTTTTTGTTTTAATGATTTAATGACATATTTCATGTGCTACATAGTACATAGTACAGTGGAGGATTGATACAGGTGCAAAAGGAATTTTAATTCATAATAGTTTGGTTATTATAAACTTCCTTTCATCTTTTTTAACAGGAAGGGAAATACAAACACAAACACAAGCATATATTACATACACAAATGTATTTTCAAGTAAGGTTAACTTATATAAAGGAATATAACACCTATTGTCTTTTAAAAAAAGATTAATAGACAGGTATTTTATCAGAAAAAAATTAGCTATAAAAATTAGAATTTCTCTTTCACTCAAAAAAATCCCCAGGACTTTTCTCAAGATGTATCCTTAGCAAACCTGATTTCCTTGAAGGTGTCGCAGTGCCACTGATACTTTCAGGTGAAAATGTGTGGCTGGAAAATACCAGGAAACATTTTACAACAGATATTCCTCCCTCTATTTCTGTATTTCAACATTAATTTTAAAAAAGGGGGGAAAAAAAACCCCAAACCACCTAAACCTAAAACACTTGTCTCTCCCATGAATACAGTGTGAATGTTTCTAGTAGGGTGGTTATTAGTGACTAATGTTCACCTTTCTATAGGTGAACCATGCCCTTCTTACCTGAACAAAACAGGCAGCTAATGGAATAATGGTTTACTAATGTAGGAATCCATTTATTCATAAATACCTGATTTTAGCTAGAAAAATCAATTAGTTGTACTGCATAACAGATGCAGAAAGATGGAGGTCTTTCTTATTAAAGATTGATGAGAAAAAGAGGAATTTAATGACTGGTTTAGTTTACTTTTTGTCTTGTGTAGCTGCATCAAATTATGGCAATACTCTTTTGGAAGTGCTGCATAATTGTAAAAGACAAAGCAACTCCAAATGCCTTCCTCCTTAAAGCAATACCAAACAAAAAAAATGCAGGGAAGGGTATTTTAAACACACTATTCTAACCCTTAAACACAACCTTGGAAACTGTTTGTTTGGTTTTTTTTTTTAAAGCAGCATTCTTGTGTAGTGACTTACTGTTCCTGAGTTTCTTAAAACAAAATAAGCAGCTTTTTAGATAATAAATAACTGGGTTTTTTTGGGGGGAGGACATCATTATTTGTCTAGAAATTATTTTCATTGTAAGGTTTGGCAGAATTTTGCAGAGAAAATGAAAACCAAAAGTAGAAGGAAAATGTTTTTCACCTTTTTAACTTGCTGAATAGTTTAAAAATCAATAATCCCCTAAGTAAGTAGCATGTTTTATTGAGAGCTGCAACACTCCTGCTGACATGCTTGCTGGCAAAAAACGTCGCTTCCGTTTCACGTAGCTTAAGTGTTGATGGGTTTTATGCCATTGATCTTTCTGCAAGGTAGAGTGGATGCCCTTCACTTGTGTATTTCACTGTGAGATGTGAGGACTGGTCCAGATGGTTCTGTCTGGATGGGAAGCCACAGCTTAACAAGGACAAAGCTTCAGCTTGTGCTGTACTCCTTACCAAGATCCATAAAGAACACCCGATAGGTATGTTGTTGTTTGTAAACTCTGATGTTTGGGGTGTGTGTGTGTGTCTTAAAAATTCAGGTCTTGCTTCCCATTCTCTGCTTAAAAGACATTAAGGATGACTGGAAAACGATAAGGATTAAGACTTCAAAGCCTGTAGAAGCATGTGCCCACTGAAGTGGAACCACAGTAACCCAGACTGAAAGAGCCTCTCTCAAACAATACTTTGTACAAATTTAGCTGTGTTGGATTAAATCTAATTAACTGTTCCAATTTTCCTGTGCAGAGACTGCCTGAGACATGCTTACGAGTGAGTACCTTTGGTCGTGACTCAGCATCTCCTAAGTGGTGAATAAAAAGGATGTGTCTTATTTCCATATTCCCTGAATGGGGAAAAAAATAGCTCTTATTTATGCATCATAACAACATCAAGAGAACAAAACTTAATTGTTTTTCCTCTGAAGGTCACTTGTAACACTGATGCAGCAGTAAACATTAACATTAACCTTTCACATTACTTATGCATCGAATTTAAGCACAAAACACTGTCAGCCCCACAGAAGTAGTTCACTTCTCAGACATCTGCAGTTTTCCTGCTTTGTGCATTCTGTAAAAAAATCAGTTTCAATTGAGGGAGCAGTACTCCCATATATGTAAAATCAAACCATCAGAAATTGGGATTTATACTTTCACAGAAGATACCAGTTAGACCATCTAATCTGATGATTATTTCTGTTATTTTAAGAACTCTTTTTTTCAAGATACATTTGTAGCTTCAAATATTTAACTTCATTATGACATCAAAAGGCTACAAATGGCCATTTCTGTTTATAATATAATAAAAAAATAAAATTTGAAAAGTATATAGTGCCTGTATGTGGCCCTTGTAAGGACAAATTTGTACCCAGTGAATGATTTAAAATTAGCATATGTTGTTCCACATCATTTCTCTGCCATGAAAAGATTTCCATTTAATGAAGGTGCTGATCCAGCAACATTTAGTTCTTTATTAAGAACTAAATACTCCATCACCTTCACCATGTTTCTGCCAGGATTTAGTAACTCTTAAAATTTACATAATTCCACTTTTGGGATTTTCTCATTGTTTGGATGCTTCATGTGCCAACTCACATGTGGGTTGTGGGGTTGTTTTTTTTTTCCTACTGTAGTGAACGTATCTTGTGTGTATATGGGCAGAGACTGGAGTTTGCCAGCCAATCCAGACACTGCTGAGGTCCTTTCAGTGGCTGACCAGTCCATCTCTTAATTAAAAAAAAACAACAAACCCCACAAAAAAACAACAAACCAACATTTTTGTGATGGACACAGATTCCTCTTGAGAGATAAGAAACTAAACAAGTGTGATAACAACGTACGAGCAGGTCAGATGCCAGAGCACAGGGCAGCTCGCTGTGAGCCATCCCAGCCCCCACCAGAACGCTGCCCACACCAGGCTGTGGAGCTGTGATGGGAGGAGGGCGAAGGCACCCCAGCTTTCCAGAGTGGAGTTTGGGAGAGAATCATTAATTTTGACAGTTGTGATACAAAATTGCACTTGGCTTATTCATAGAATGGTCTGGGTTGGAAGGGACCACAAGGATCACACAGTTCCAAGCCCCCAGCCACAGGCAGGGACATCAACCTCCAGGCCTGGATCTACACAAGGTTGCCCAGGGCCCCATCCAACATGGCCTTGAACACCTCCAGGGACGGGGCATCCACCACCTCTCTGGGCAGCGTGTTCCAGCACCTCACCGCTCTCTCTGTAAAAAACTTCCCCCTAAAATCTAATCTAAACCTTCCCTCCTTTAGTTTTAATCCATTCCCCCTTGTCCTGCCATTGTCTACCCTTTTAAAAAGTTGATTCCCCTCCTGTTTCTCTGCTCCCTTCAGGGACTGGAAGGCTGCAGTGAGATCCCCCCTCTTCTTCAGGCTGAACAAGCCCAGCTCCCTCAGTCTCTTTTTGTAGGAGAGCTGCTCCAGCCCTCTAATCATCTTCGAGGCCCTGTTCTAGCTCCCTTTGAAAGCTTGGTAGCAAATCCATGGTGAGGTCATCAGCCTCCTAGCAGTTCTCACTAGAGATGGGTGAGATGTTACCGTGAGACCGATTTCGATGTTGGCGTGCGTAGTGTCACGTCAGCACTTGGTACTCAACTTTCCAGATGTCAGATGTTCCCTTCTTCAGGATATGCATTTGTATTTTCACATAAAAGGTATTTGTAGGCACTGTATGTTTATCATCCACTTGAAATTGTCTTATACCAAGGACAAGGCTAAATAACATCACAGTTCTTTTTTAGGCAATGCCTGGGTTAATTTTGCCTGAAGCTGCAAGGCAGCAGGTAGTACCTGCTGTGTATTTTAAGAGTTATCTCCTTTCAGCTCATGTTGTACAGACACAATTTCAATGCAATTAATTTATGTAAGTTACAACAAAACAGAACACATTCAGTACTTCTCAGTCTTTGGAGGATGAGTTATAAAATGCTAAATGTGATACCAGAAATCAAGCATCTATGGAATATGCACAAAGGCAAGACAGGTGTTTGGAGCCACAGAGTACTGAGTGGGAAGGAAAAATAGATTTTTGATAGAGATGCTTAAAAATCTGCAATAGCTTAGAGGCAAATGAGTGTTTCCCCACCTGTAAGAAATTCTTTCCTCTGCTTGAAGTTAGGCAAACCAAGGACTTTCATCTCCCCAGCTAGTATCATAGCTGTCAGATTGGTTTTTAGGTCTGAGCAGGACAGAGGTCTTCTTTGATCCCAAGCATGTGTCCTCACTTGTCAGGACAACATCTGGATGTCTTGAAAAGAAACCCAGGCCTGGGAATGGGAGGAAAGGCTTGGTTTTTTGGGAGTCAGGAACTACAAAGAGTAGTGGACCCTCGTTTAGATATTCTGCCTACCCCCACCCTTCCTCTTTTAAAATGAGCAGATTCCTGCAACCCAATGGCTCAAAAGGCCCAAGATGATCAACGTGCCCAACTAGCAGTGCAAGCAGAGTTTGGTCATTTTACATGAGATTATCCAGGACCTCCTGCTTGCTGTTCTGGCTTCTTGACTTGGCTCCCAGGCATCATGTGCTGAACTTAAGGTCTTCAGTGCTCTGACTTCTAGTGGGCAGCCTGGCAGGTAAAGCAGGGTGCCAGTCTTTAGCTGGAAATCCCTGGGCAGAGCTATGCACGCAACACAGCTCTCCAACATGAATTGGAAAACACTGTGGAATCCATAATAACTATCCCTCAGTTCACAGAAAGCAGCATCATTGGTTAGGAATGTGTTTTTTTCATGTAGTCTCTAAGCTATTTAACTGATTCCAAGGCAGAGATAGCCTTACATCACAGGCCTGCTATCTTTTGTGATACGTATCGTTGCAATCAGATAGTGCAGTGAATATCTATATATCATAAAGCTGCAACCTTTTAATCCCCTGTTAAAAATTCACTAATTGCTTAATTTGCTCAGTCTGTAACGACTGCCTCCTTAGTAGCATTCTTGGATTTTTGGTCTCCCTAGGGAGAGCAGGTGCTGCTGGTACCAAGTACTTTTGTCCACAAGAAAGCATCCCAGAAGCCCTGTTCATGAAAGCAGTGTCTGGAATTGGAGGCTGAGGATTCACACTCAGTGGTGGAAGAAAACCTGGTCTTGTCTGAGCAAGATGATCCAACAACCAGGCTCCTGAGCCCCGTCTTTCTAGGAAAGGTTGACTTCTCCTGCTCAGAGCAACTGGAGGCATGTTCTCCAGTACTTCTCTAGAACTTGATAACAAAGAGTGAGATGGAGAAAGAATCTTCTTCTTCCCTATCACTGACTTACTGTCTTCTGCAGCAGCAGGACAGAGACTAGTAGTTAACTGAGAATCAGAGCTGTAGTGATTTGCTCCTAAATTTCTTTTCTGGATAATACTGCTGAGGTTTGAAATAAAGCTCATCTGTCCTGAGCTGGCATCCTTACCCTCAGGAATCCCACTGGGGTTATGTTTCTCTTCAGTATAAGGAGTCTGATAGTTTATCTCATCACAGGATAATTTCCTTGATCCAGTTTGATCAAAGGTTTTCAATAAATGAGCGGTGTCTTTTATGTCAATACTTTGGTGCCTAGTGATGAATCTCTTTGATGAGGCAAGGCCACCAATTTTAAGAGAGAGCTCTTCTTCTGGAGTAATATCCTGAAGTTCTTCTTGTAAAGAGGCAATTTTATTCTGATGAAACAGTGATGGAGAGCTCTTTATCCAAGGCTCGGAGCGTAGCCACTGCACTTGTGCCAGCTTGGCTCCTACTTTTGTTGAGCTGGATTTTCTTGTGGGTGAAACTGTTTGAGATGAGTTGTCCACACTCCTTGGATGATCCAGCTCTTTAAAGCTGAAGAGCCCTGGTTTAGTTTCATCTGAATTTGCAACTGGGGATGGAGATGTTTTCAATTCAATTTCCGACGGCGAAGTGCAGGCAACTGAGGAATGGCATTCCTCCAGGTCTGCAGGAGGCACATTTAAGTACTGCTTCGTTTTCTGCCTCCCAGAGACACACTTGTGTATGGTGATGATGATGACTTCCTTTCCTCGAGCCCGGCAGGCGTTAAGAAGAACTCTCAGGGTCTCTCTGTCCTCAGAGTTTATTGCATACACGAGCGCAGAGCAGTTGGCGTGATCCTGCAGGCTTGGGTCAGCCCCGCTCTTCAGCAGCAGAGACACCACTTCAGGGCCTGCCTTCTCCAGACAAGCATGCATCAAGGCTGTCTTTCCAGATTTGTCCTGTATATTTGGATCAGCTTTGTTTTCCAGTAGGTATTTGACCATCTTTGCCTTGCTGACGCTCTGGGAGTCCACGTGCTTTGTCCGGCAAGCGATCATCAAAGGGGTTTCACCCCGGTCGTTGCTCTCGTTGATGTAGGCGCCGCCTTCCAGCAGCAGCCTGGTGAGGCGCAGCCGGCTTTGATAGACGGCTCTGATCAGGGAGTTCCCCTCCAGCGGCAGCTCCTCCGTGCCAGTCATAGCACCCCTCTCATTCATGGCTGGAAAGGACAACTGGTTTTTAGAGAAAGCAGAGAGCTCTGCCCGCTCCCACCCACCCCCCAAAAACCAAAGAATTTAACTCCATGAATTGCTCCTGTAAATACCCCAGTACTGGGTGAGGAGCACGAAGAGAAGGGGGAGAGGCACACCCACCTCAGGGACTTTAAGAAATGCATTACAGAGTTAAAATAACATTTGGATATAACTTTTATAGATGCTTAAAGTATGAAGCAGGGCTGTCACTTTCTTTTTCCTGGGCTGCTCTCCCTTTAGTCACATTCTGACAAACAAGCTGTAAAAACCTATTAAGATTCTCAACTGTCATGGCTTTTTACTGACAACACCCAAGAGGCCACACTACAGTTGTACCACTCTCCATTTGC
Source organism: Zapornia atra (assembly GCA_013400835.1). Taxonomy (NCBI): domain Eukaryota; kingdom Metazoa; phylum Chordata; class Aves; order Gruiformes; family Rallidae; genus Zapornia; species Zapornia atra. The sequence continues at coordinate 16,625 of VZTU01034828.1, forward strand.
ATCAGTGCAAGAAACACAACCTGAATGAATCCTGCAGCATGTGCTACAGTCAGCCCCACTCCTTATCAGGGTGAGTTGGGTGCCTGCACAGACTACATCAGCTCTAAAAATTAACATTTGATAGCCATAAAGAAAATCTAGAGGTTTCATTAAAAAAAAAAGTAAAATACTGAAGAGCCTAATGTGGCATGAATAATGAAAGGTCTGGTGTGAATGTTCACCTGCATAAATGCAAACGGTATAATTAAATTACTTTTATTTATGTCTTTCATGAGCTTGCTTACCCAAGCGTAGGGAAAACCTTTAGAGGAAAAAAAAAACCCCACATAAAGTCAATAATTAACAGTTGGCAGAGCAATACAATTCCAATACAAGATTAGACATGGATATGAAAATTACATTTGTTCATCTGCAGTATATGTCTGTAAAAAGAAAGATGCTTAATTGGTTTAACTGCAAAGGAAATTAACAGAGGCTCGTTTTTGTTTACCACTGAAAGCACTGTTAATGTGCTGGTGAATAACTGAGGAGCAGCTAATTTCACTCTGTCTTTCTTCAATATTGGGGCTTCACTTTGACTTCCAACATCAAAGGATGATAGCAGTGTAGTGTGTTTCAAAAGTCCAACAAATGTGTATTTCAGCTAACTTTTGACATTTTTTAATCACTGATTCCCACCCTCCCCATTCATTTCACTTCATAGCATCATGCTCTGCAGCTACAGGTGCTCTGGCCAAACTGTGGCATTCAGTGGTTTATCAGTCAGAGTGAGAACACTTAGTACATGGAAAGTGTTAAGTATTTAACTGTTATGTAAAAGAGCTGTTTTCTTGGCGACCATGGTGCAATAACAGTCGTACACAGCACTTTGTTGGGTAAAATACCTCACAGAATTTGGTATGTCAGGGGCAGAAACGCGAGACAAACAGATGAGTCAGTTTGCTTTGGGTAGCATTACTTCTGGGTGGGCATATGGCCCTCACAAGGACTGTTCATCGTGTATCTGTGACTGCAGTCCCATCCTGAGAAATAAAGGAGGGCCAGAACTGAGCTGTGCGTCCTTGTGAGAGGAAATACCCCACTCCTGATCACCGGCGAGGATGCAGGCGCTGCTGCGGTACTGTCACCTTCTTTTGACCCATATTTGGGTGCTTTTTCTCCTCCCCCCCTCCCCCCAATAAATAATTTTGAAAATGCAATTGCACTGAAATTACTTTAGGGATTCTCTCCATTATACTGAAAGTACATGCTTCAGTAGTGTCTGCCTCAGCTTTCATTGATGTGCAAATCATTATTACGAAATGCTTGTTTTTGACAAGTAATATATTCAAGATCATAATCAAGCCTTTTACAAAAAAAATAGTATCCCAATTATTTGTGCATGGAGGTTTCCAGAAACAAACTAGGGAGAAACATCTTTTAGACAGCACACATACCAGAATTCTGCTTGCCTTCTCCCTTCGTCCTGACCTGCCTGGGAGGCACTGGTGATTTTGTATTTTCTTCTTATTTACCTAAACACATCTAATTAACGGATTGCTTTAGTAAAGTGATGGCACATAGCACATCTTACACGGCCTTTTCATCTGTGGAAATACTTCTTGTCACCAAAAGAACATTGAACAGACACAGGAAAGAGAAGAATGCTACTCAAAAGTCACGCAGCAGGTCAGTGCTGGAAATGAGACTATTTTTCTAACATCTCATCTACTGCCCCCAGTTGCTTAAATTCACTGCCTCTGTAGAGTTTACAGGACTATTAATGCAAGTGAGGGTAGAGGAAGGCTAGTCTAAGCCAACAGCGTTTGGAGTAGGCTCTGTAGCCAGGGTGTTGTCTGACCCCAGCCTGGAGAAAGCCCACAATGTTTTAGTGGAGGCAGGTCAGAAGCTCCAGTGTTGCCTGGGATCTCACCAGGGCCTGGAGGTATTGCTAAATTTAATTTCAGAAACCAAACTAACCCATTGGCAGGTTCAGATTTGATGTTAGGAAAAAAAAATAATTCACTGAAAGAGTTGTCAGGGCCTGGCACAGGCTGCCCAGGGAGGGGGTTTAAAAAAGGGGTAGATGAGGTACTTAGGGGTATGGCTTAGCACAGGTTGAGAACAGTTGGACTTGATGATCTTAAAGGTCTTTTCCAACCTTGTGGTTCTGTGATTATATCTGCAGGCTGGGATGGTCAGGTTTGCAAAGCAGGCTGCCTAATCCCTGTAACAAGGGCCACAAGCAGCAGTGCTGCTAAGGTCCAGCATGTTACCTGTAGGTTGATCTACGCTTTGTACTGCAAAGGAAAAGAGGGTGGTATGGGGGCAAAGGGAAGTGGAGAGAGAAATAGAGAGCAGGGAATAAAAATTCACAAATATTTCAGAATCAGCTATGGTATGACTAAAAGGAAGCATTACAGGTTTGTAACTGGAACAATACAAGGCAGAATACATTCCTGAATGCTGGATGAAGATAGTCCTGGTTTCACCTGCAGAAACAATTACAGGAGAATGCCCTTGGGACTGCAGCATCCTAAAATTGTCATTGTTGGAAAAAAGCACATCTGGACTTTCCCAAGACCCACACTGACAGTGGCTCAGTGGAAAGACATGTGCTACAGCTAGACTGGGTACAGCCTGCTCAAAAAAACCCACCATAGCTAGGTGTTTTGAAGCTAAAGACCATAGTTCAAGAAGATTCCTTAGAAGACAAATTTATTTGATAATTCATCACAGAATGATGCTCAACAGATTTGGGTGGTAAAATATTCCTAGATCTAAATAACTGCCACATCAGAACCACTACATGTGTTACTGAGATGTCAGGAATGACACAGCTGCTTTTCAGCTGCAGAGGTAAGCTTCTGCTGGGATAGCAGTTTAAAGAATGAGAACCTAGCATGTGACACTGAAGTATGAACTAGTCTTTCAGATCATCCACAAGCTTCTGGTGTTCTTATACAAACAATACTCAGAATAAAACTCTTCCTGCCTGGGAGGAGTTTAATTTTATTTTCAAAAAAGCAATATTGTCCAAGCAATATTGTCCTGGAAAGTGCTTTGATATTAGGTAGCACAAAGCACACTGTAGTATAAAAATCAGGTTTTGAAGCTGCTGATTTGTTTCCAGGGAGTAAATTCCTGCTGTTGTGGATTTGTGCAGTGTCCTATCCTGATGTTACGCTAGCAAATGTAAGAGCAATAACCCTGAGTCTGATCCTGATGCAGGTCCTGCTGCCATTGTATGGGGAAAAGCCACTAAAACTTAGCAGTTTTAGCACTTCTTCCTCCAACCCTCCCTTCTTGATTTGTAAAAGCATTTAATCACTAGGAGAAACTCTCAGAGTCTTTTGTTACATCTACAAGTAGTAATAATTACAAAACTGAGGGAGGAGAAGCTCATCTATACTGTAACATATAAAACATACACGTTTGCAGTAAGTAGAAAGGTGCTATGAATCAGTGTGCATGATACTATTTTTTTTTCAATGTGAAACCCAGTTTTTCTGCTCTCTGTGCCTCAGCACCCCCCAGTTACACAAACAAGTTCTCACAGTAGTGTTTAGAGTCTAAAAATCATTCCAGGAGAATTAAAGTCATCAGTTCTCATCTCTGAAAAAAATACCTGCTTACACACTGAAAGGGTATAGACCTTTAAGTATTATCACAGAATCGTAGGGGT
>VZTU01034830.1:4804-22861 GCA_013400835.1 Zapornia atra
GCTAAACATCCCCAGCTCCCTCAGCTGCTCCTCATACGGTTTGCCCTCCAGCCCCGTCACCAGCCTGGTTGCCCTTCTCTGGACTCTTTCAAGGATCTCAATGTCTTTCCTATGGTGAGGAGCCCAGAACTGGACACAGTACTCGAAGTGTGGCCTCACCAATGCTGAGTACAGGGGCCCAATCACCTGCCTAGACCTACAGACCACACTATTTTGGATACAAGCCAGGATGCTATTGGCCTTCCTGACCGCCTGGGCACACTGCTGACTCATATTCAGTGAGCAGTCAACCAACACCCCCAGGTCCTTCTCTGCCTGACAGCTCTCCAGCCAGTCTCCCCCAAGCCTGTAGCGCTGCATGGGGTTCTTATGTCCCATATGCAGGACTCCACACTTGGCATTGTCAAACCTCATCCCGTTGGTCTCAGCCCATCGGTCCAGTCTGTTCGGGTCTCTTTCAAGTTTCAATTGCTGTCTTATCAGCTATAAAACTGTCCTTATTTTTAAAAAGCTATGTGCATGCGAACAAGACTGCTTAGACCTAAATAAAGTAAGTATCAAATCACATATCTGAAAGTTACTTCCAAGCTGGCATTAGACTTTTATTGAGCTACCCTGAAGCCCAGAAAAACTTGCATACTGAATTTTTGCCATTGTGTTATACAGATCAAGTGTGCAATATTCAAGGATTCATTTTTTCCTTACATTTTCAAGTGTTTTCTGTTGTTTCAGAAATGCTTTCTTCCTGGTTGCAGTGCCTTTTTAAGACACACAGCGTCGAGTAATAGGAGCAGACAGGAAATAAGTGTTGTTGCTCTCCAGAGGATGATTAAGCAAGTCTGCACAAGTTCCCTGAATTTCCCACAAACAGGCTCTTATGTAACAACATATGTTTTCAAAGGTATTTTCTCTGAGCAGCATTGAGTCTTCTTGCGAAAAACATACTAGCTTTATAATAAACACTGTGGAACATGGAATAGCTACAAAGAATGCTATGAATGAAGTAAATTATTAGCTACTTAAAATATTATAGTGACAGATTCTCATTTACGTTCCTCAGAATTAATCTTGGTCAATAAAGTACCCAGGTCTTGCAGTCTTTTTTATGCAAACAAATCATATTCCATGTTTCTTAGAACATCATCTGTGATATGCTGGAACCAGTCCAGATAATGGTTTTAATGCAAGTAGTCCAGTTGACTTCAGTAGACTGCTTTTGTGAACAAAGCAGAATCCATCCTTTTCCTCTCACTTATGTCCAGAGAAAACTTTTTTTTTTTTAAGGAATCCCCTAATATTTTCCTTGTGTTAGATCTTTGCAGTATGTACAATCAGTGCATTATTCAGTACAGATATGGATAGGTTGAAGCCATTCAGTACTTTCATTCTTTGAAAAATACACACACATTATAAAACACTAGGATTTTCTGTCTTTCTCTTTAATTTAAAAAAAAATCTGAATAATTTTACTACAATAATTTTAAACCATTAGAAGTAGTTACTTCGGGTCACATGAAGAAACCATTTGACTAGGCAGCATTAGACATAAGAATAGACAACAATATACTTTGATTTTTCTTACCAATAAATAAAAAAAATTGGAATGCAAATACTGAGAAAGTTAATATATTACATTATGTAGTTTGTTAAGTTTTCAAGTTACTTTCATTTCACTTATGATTTCACTGCCCATTCACAAAGATTTGATATTGCAAAGGTAGAAAAGCCAGGTCAACAAAAAATGCCAGTTAACTGCTCTCTCCCAAGCCAGAACCCTAAGCTGTGTTCCAGCAGAACATCTTGTATGCTCTGAAAGTCTGCTAGCAGTATGTCTGATTTCTATGAACCTACTATTTTCAGATTGCATGGACAAAAGCTTAGCATTCTGTCTATTAAAAATACTGCCCAGATGTATAAGGTCACACAAAGCTTATCCTGGTATTCCCAAAATCTACAACTTAATATTTCACAGGAAAAGAACATCTATTCATAAAAGGACTGGATGACCTTCAGCTAGTCTTGGACACTGGTGCCACATAATGATTTTTAAGCTTTAACTGTTGTCCCCAAAATATATGAGAGGCATCTAAAATAGGAGTTGTCCCACAGAAAACAGAAGTTTTCTGCCTTGCAAAAGTTGTATGGCCCCCACTGAAAAATGCATTTTATCTCACAATGGAACAAAGTGAGAAATCAATGGAACAAAGTGAGAAATCACACTGTGGTTAAAATCTAACGACAATTTGGCATTTTCTCATGCCCATATGTTATGTCTTTTTACAATTCAAGTATCTTGAAATAAATATACTTTATATTATTTACTATTCCTGCTTGTATTCCAATACAAGAAAGATGTAGTACTGTTGGAGAGGGTTCAGAGGAGGGACATGAAGATGGTTAGAGGGCTGGAGCACCTCCCCTTTGAAGAGAGGCTGAAGGAGCTGGGCTTGTTCAGCCTGGAGAAGAGAAGGCTGCGGGGGGACCTCATTGCAGCCTTCCAGTACATGAAGGGAGCATACAGACAGGTGGGGAATCAACTTTTTAAAAGGGTAGACAATGGCAGGACAAGGAGGAATGGATTAAAATTAAAGGAGTGAAAGTTTAGATTAGATATTAAGGGGTAGTACTTTACAGATAGAGTGGTGAGGTGCTGGAACAGGCTGCCCAGAGAAGTAGTGGATGCCCCATCCCTGGAGGTGTTCGAGGCCAGTTTGGATGGGGCCCTGGACAACCTTGTGTAGCTCCAGGCCTGGAGGTTGGTGGCTCTGCCTGTGGCAGGGGGGTTGGAGCTCTCTGATCCTTGGGGTCCCTTCCAACCCAGACCATTCTATGATTCTATGATTAGCTGGTAGTTTTTTGCATTGATGCACGCTGATGCCTGAGTGGTTTAAGTGTGGCAATTCACTTTGTGGGTTTGCTTGGTCAGAAACTGAACTAGAAGTGACCTAACAGGCCATTTTTCTGTCAAGCAGGATCATTCTTTCTATTCTATTCTGTTTTCTGAAGAGCTATTAAAGGACGCAGGTGATAAGACTTTCACCACTTCCTTCTTTCACAGTCTGTAGATATCACTGCTTGAAAGCAACACCAAGTAATTCTTTCAGACCTGGTGTTTAATGTTCAACTCCTCTCCCTACATAAGTGTTATTTTTTTCTCCACAACCAATTATGATTCAGTACCAAACAAAAGCCAAAACAGGTGTGATGAGGATTATCACAGCAACAGATACTAAAAGGCATGAGAATGTATCTGTTTCACACGACTTAAAAAATTTGAGGGGGGAAGAAACAAAAGTAAACCTTTCACTCACAAACAGCAAGCGCTGAAGCCAAGCATTGTTACACCATGCTGGTTTGGGTATGGTTTTGATCTCAGTTCTTATTCTGAAGTGGCTTTAAGGAGGTTACACAGTGAAGCTCTCAAGTACAAAATGGAGTGAACAAGCTTTAATTGTGTTGATCTTAGCTACTCACTAATCATAAGAAACAGAGGCCATAAAGTCAAGAATTGCATCTGCAAAACATGTATTAAAAAAACTAAACAGTTTTTAAAAAATGAGGAGAGTTCTTAGAACATCCATAGTGAGAAAAAACTGAGAAGACAAGTGCTACAGCGTTAAAAATACCCAAAGCTTCAAAGATGTTGGAAGGCAAACAAATACCAGCTTATGGGACTCTAAGTCTAAAGGTCTAGCAAGCGAGACTGTTTGCTTTATTTAATCATGCACGTTTGCTGTGCTCCCTTAATACGCATCTTTCCCAAGTAGTGTAATTCCAAAGGGATCATAAAATAGATAATCCAAGTTATTTTCCTATCACCTCTTAGGTTTAGCTTAGTACAAGCCTTAACACATTATTCAGAAAAAGAAAGGAAGGAAAAAACCCATAAAATTTTTCTGTCCCTCTTAAGCCTAATGAGGAGATCCAGAGCTGAAAATCTCTGTCTTCCAGGTTGCATGAGACTCTGAAGACAACAGATGGAAGCACTGTAGTTAGCAGAAGCATCAGGAAAATCCAAAAAGCTGCCAAAGCATTCCTGCTCTTCGGTCAGGAACTGCAGAGCTGCCAAAAACAGGGGTCAGGAACAGAGAACTGACAACTTATGCAAATGCTTTCCAGGCTATGAGAGCCATGATTCGCAGGGCAGTTGAGCTTCCAAGTTGGGCCTAGATAACTTGAGAAAGCATTTGTTTTTTTCCTTTTAAAAGCCATGGGTGGGGAGGCAGGCCCTAGGCCAGCTTCTGGACTAAAAGTCACCTATTTGCATTTTAAAAAATAAAACCTGTCACTGAATGGGAGCAGGGAAGATGGGCTCAAGCCAAAGTCTGTTTACAATTCCACCCCAAATGACAGATGTTCTTTGACAAGGGAAATTCCTACTTGTGCATTAAAGGGCTATCCAACAAACATGGAAGTGAATAGTTTTCCTACCAAGTTCACCTAAGTGCCGCACCAAATCAAGGTGTCAAATGATTCAGTGACTGTTATTCCTAAAATTTCCTATATTAGCTCCTTTATCAAGTCCTGTATTGCCTGTACTGGCTCAAATGGACTCACCCAGCTTGGTGCATCCATAGGAAGAGTCAAGTTTGGGGCCTGAGTAAATGTGCAGCTTTTGCTTCTGAATCTGCAAACTGGCTATTAACCGATCTTTGCATCCATGTGGATGTTCATTTAAAGGGTAACTGAAGCAGCTCAGGTAGAGATTGCTGGTTAAACACTGGTTAATCAAATAATACTGATTAAAAACCATGTGGTTAAGTAGGAACTTCAGGTACTTTTGGCCCTGAGCATCAGCCAAAGGAAGATATTGAAGTCTGTGTTTGCAGTTTGACTGATCTATGGAGCACTAGAGGGTTTCCAAACCAATGTATCTTCTTTTGCCTCAGATGTCTCTCATTTAAAATCTGCTATATAAACAGGGGATTTTAAGGTCCAAAACCAAGCCACCGAACATCCATGATATCCCCTATTTCCACATGGCCCATTTAAGAAAACAGTTCCCAGAGCCCCTGGAATGCAAAATTACAGATTTCTGACAGAAAAAAAGTGTCTTGAAAGAAAGAACAAGTGCAGTGCTTCCAGTAAGCTATCTTCACTACTTAAGTTTGTAATCATAGAATCATAGAATATCCTGAGTTGGAAGGGACCCATAAGGATCATCAAGTCCAACTCCTGGCTCCACCCAGGGCCAGAGAAGTCAGAACATGTGACTGAGTGCATCGTCTAGATGCTTCTTGAACTCAGTCAAGCTTGATGTTGTGATCACTTCCCTGGGTAGCCTGTTGCAGTCCTGACCCACCTCTCAGTAAAGAACATCTTCCTGATATCCAACCTAACCCCCCCCTGCTGCAGCTTCATACTGTCTAATGCTATGAAAAATTAGAGCGGATTAATCAGAGAATAACACTCTTGAAGCCTTAATCCTGAAATGAAAGTAATCATTATGAGCCTGCAGATGTATCCCAACATCCAAAGAAGTGTCCAAGAACAGTTTGGTCTTCAGTTCTGCTCTTCTCTGCATTGTGTACACCCCACCAGCCGTGACAGCCATGACTTAAAATATTTTCTTCTGGAATTGCCACCTTGGCTAATTTAGTGGGCACAAATCCAATTCACATATATTCTGGTTTACATATTTGTGAAAGTGTCATTTTAAAATGCCCATCAGAAGGAAAGATGGAATATGGTTTAGCTTACATTGCTTTGCTGCCTATTTTAGTGACTCTACAGGAAGCAACTTGTTTCAGGACACACAACTGAAGAACAGGAAAAAGTGGCTTAGAAATTAATGCTATATTTGACTCATTTTGAGGCTACTTTAATATTTGAGCTTTTCTCTTTTTAGTGGAAGAGGCACTTCTGAGAGGCAGGAAGTCTGCATTATAGTCTCGGCTCTGAGAAAACATTTAAAACTTAAATTGCAATCTCCTTCCTTGCTCCACAGTCATACTTATTCTGACAAGCACACCACCTTTCTTGCTCCTTCAGTATTTCATGCAAAGGTGTTCAACACAGAACGCTGAGAGCATGAGCTGTTCCCTGCAGCAACTCAAAGTGGGCACCATACTACCTCAAAGCAGTGAATAATGCAGGCTTGAGTTGTCACAGGCAGAGAAGGAGCTGAACCCAAGTCTCTTGCTTCACAGCTGAGTGATCTAACACTGGAGAGCTAGAGAAAGCAGATGAAGGGCAAAAGTGTAAGGAATTATCTTTCTTCCCACAATAGTTTATACAAAGCTTGATCTTATGAAGCTGCTCTAAACCCATCTGCTGAATGGAGTCCAGCAGAGCTGAAGACCTACACTGTTAAATCTAATACATTTTGGACATGAGTAAGGCTACAAACAGAACATTTATGCCTAGCAAATCTGATTACTGAGAACTGAAAGAACTTTTCAGAATCCAAAAGTCAGGCACATAGTCTAAAAAAACAACTTTTAAGTTTAAATCCTACAGGTCTGTAGCCCTTAAACTCTGTTTCAAGGATAGTTACATGTAGCATTTCAGCCAAACAGTTCTGTTCTGGTTTTAAATGTATGTAAATTTGTCACATCCAGGCAGGTAAGTGTTAAAAGCAATGGGAAAACAATAGGAGGTTAAAGTATGCAATGTAATAAGAATGTTTAGCATGCCCTGACACTCCATTTTCTCCCCCTCCCCCCTTCAGGCATCTAATTGTTTGCTTTTCCTCCTACATACAATAATGAAGTGAACTACAATCAAAGTGTGATGACAAATGGTCCCAGGGTTTGCATTCTTCAGAATATATTGGCATTTGTAAACGAAAAAAGAAAGATAGATGTAATCAACCACCCTCATACAAGAGAATGATCTGGAAGAATATGTTGGCAAAATCTTCAAACCACATTAAGCACTAATTTGAAAGTATGTTTGAAAGAAAGAAAGAAATGCATCTAATACCAGTTTATTTGTGTAACAACAACTAGAAACTGAACTTGCTAGGCATATTTTGAAATATGGAAACAATTAAAATAAGTAAGTGATCTAAACAGGCACCGTATTTTACAAGAAAAGAACTTTAAGCCATCAAGGTTACACATATCCACATTTTGTTGACTAATCCTCACCTTACCCTGATCTGCTAATATTCAGTACTTATATTACATGGAAACATTCTATCTGTGCTTACAGAAATTCATGAGAGCTAACACAAATACATTTGCCTATGGAAAGGGTGGTGCGTTCTCATGAGAAAAAACACATCAGCTGCAAGATGGCGCTGTACTGCCTCCACATTAAAAACTTCTAACCCTTCTATCCAAAAAACCCTTAAAACCCTTCTATCCAAAAAACAACATACTACTCCCAACACAGACTGGCCAGGGTGTACCATATTGTCAATGTAACCACTAAATAATCAGCTCATTTTACTAATAAATCAACATAGACAGAGTATGGTGAGAGCACATGTTACTCACATCTTCCTCTTCGTTAGTAGTATCTTGATGAGAAAGGTAAAGGACTCACCATGGAACCACACTTAGCAAGCAGCTGAATAATGAAATATTCTTTAAAACAGCCTTAAATATTTAATGCTTGAGTTCAAATAAATCAAATTAGGGATTAACATAACCCACACTGTTTATAGTCATGTTTGAAAAGCAGTACTTCAGATTTCTGGACACTGACAACCCCTCCTTCAAAAGAAGATCAAGTCATTCCAAAGCCTAAGTATGATCTATTAAAAGTAGAGACATCTTTAGATACTCACTTTTGAGCTGCTGCAGTCTTACCAGGCCACCACAGACACATACATGCTTGTGAAAATGCTGGCACATGTGTTCATAACATGGTATTTCCTCCTTTTTTGCATGCTTTGATGAGCAGCAAAATTGTTAGCATTTATTAGCATTAGTATAATATTAGCACACAGTGAAACAAACAGTTCATGCCCACAAGCTACGGTTTCTAATCTTCTGGAAACATAGACATCACTACAGTGGTTATGGTTGCTTTCAGTCTTGAGGATTTTATGTACAGCAGAAACTTGGCTGATACGGAGTTGGAGATTTCCTGGATGATTTTTGATCTTGGTTTTCCATAAGGCATGATTCCAATCATTACCTTTGGTGAGAAATTACTTTTAATTACATAAGCTACATAAATGCTTTAAGAGGCCACGTTAATTAATACTTTTGAAAGACCCAACAAAAAACTCAACTAGAGGTGCAATCAGTGCATATCAATCACTACTTTAGAGACCCAAGGAAAAAAAAAATCATTATATCAGAATTTTCAAATCAGCTACAGTATTTGCAGCTAATATGTAAGAATTTAAAACACCAAACAAAAAATAGGGGTGGTGTTTTCCTAGTACTAGTATACTTGAATTTTAGGAACAAAATTACGGTAATTACCCCAAAACCAGCTCATCATTGATTAAAAAAGGTTAAATGGTAAAATAATGAAGGCAAAAATAATAATCTATTTGATAACTCTAATATCACCATTGATGTAGTGAGTAGACAGTTTTCAAACACAAACAAGCAATGCTACTACACTATAGTCTATAATATTTAATAGTTGTATACCTTGCTTCATGTGGTCTTGAGCCAGTTTTCAGGAAATTCCTGATTCAGTGGGAGATGAAGTATTGAAATAGGACTTTGACAAGCAACATAGGATCAGGACTATATAGTATTAATTAGGTCACCTTTTAGATATTGATTTAAGGAAGAAAATCCAGGTAGATTTGCAGTTGCAAATACAATCACAGCCATTAGAGAAGCAAGTAGCCAGTATACACAAAACAAAAAATTATCACACTTGAGCCCTCTTCCATCCCTGTTTCACATATTTTTTTAAATGGGTATTCAAACACCTTACGTATCAAAGTCATGACTTGCAGGATACAATAGGTAAGTTCTGGCCGTAATACAAGCTCTACCATGTATTTATTGAGGGTTATGTTCTTAAAGTTACCAACTGTTGATGTGAGTTTCAAGAGGAATAAAGAACTAAAAATGCATACATCACTAATGTACAGTATATAATTTTATCATATTATATATGCCTTCATATTTTCCAAAATATTTATATGTAATCATGATTTAATAGGTAATCAGAGTTACACAGTTGCCACTGAATTCTACTAATAGCTGTGTGAGTCACTAGGAGATAGTTTATTAACAGATGCACATTGTTGTTCAGTTAGAAGAAAAAAAAGTGCACACTGAAACCATCCACCAGTAAAAGTGTACTGGAGAGGGGAGTCAAACTTGAGGAAAACTAGAGGGATAAAAGTAGCATCTCATAATAACAAAGATATCTGTCATTTGCAAGGCTGTCTTAGTAAAAGATTCAAGAAATATTTGCTTAGATAATTAACATAGTAATACGAAAATAGGAATGCCAAGATACAAATAGTGGAGCTTAGATCTTCAAACTGTAGTGTCCAGGTAGATGCTGTGCAAGGTGACGGTATCTGAGTGGGAATTGTGTCCACAGGTGCAGGACCAGCAAGGTCAGCATCTAGCTGCTTTCCGAACATGGGAGCAAAGTTCCAGGTGTTCAGAGGCAGTGCTCCAGCTCCACCAACACCACATTTACACTACAGATCTTCCAAACACAGTACTGGGGGGTTTCTGAAGCCAGGAGATTTATACCCTGATGCCTATAACATTACTGACAATGTCTGAAATCAATATTATCATTTTTATGAATGTTTATAAAGTTTTCATAATTACTATGAAAGCTTGTAACTTCCTGACTGTGAAAGGCTCAAAAAGCTAATTTTCTTCCATTTTAATCTAGAACTAACACAGGCAATATTCCATGTGGAAAAAGTTGTTCTTAATTTTTTTTCAAATCAAGTGTTATATTCTGGACCTTTTCAACTAATACCATATTTTACTCCAACACCTACAGACTTTAACTACTTCTAGTAGCTTCTTAATTTCAGTATTTTTGTATTATCTTCCTATAGAAAAGAAGGAAACACCCCTGCATGGTTAGTCTTCTGTTTGCACATGGGAACTCTGCAACACAGCAGCCTCAGTATCCTAGTCAGCAATTTGCTTCTATCTCCAAACAAGACAGCAGAGAAGCACAACACTGCCATCTCCACCTTAACTGCTGAAGTACAGGTATCACACACAAAAAAGATTACAAAATACAGCAAACAAAAGCATGTGTAAAGATTTCTAAAATTTTTACAAGCAAATTAATATAAATACTGTAAGGCAGAAAAATTAAGTTTAACCAACTGGTGTAGTGTACCAGAAAAACATCAAAATCAACAACTTCAAAGCCTAGATGGGATATAGCAAAAGAGAGCTGAAAACACAAATTCCCCTCTCACATTTCCAGCCTCAGCCCCTGCCCTCAAGTGACTGACATCAGAAAGGCAGAAGACATGCTTGGAAGTGTTTCTATGCCTTGGTTTATCTGTCAGTGTTCCAGATTAATATTAACTGTGATGGTTTTTCTAGTGATGGTCTTATGTGCTGGGAAGCAGACAATCAGTTTTGCAATTTGCTGGTTTTCTCCACCTCCACTCAAATAGGTTGTACACTGAGCAAAGGGCAATACAAAGCCTGAAATACATTCCCCCGACCCTAAACTCAATTTAGTATATGTTCATCAGCACATCAGTAGTACAAAAAAAAAAAAAGTTTATTAATCTCTTTCTTAAAAAGCAGAATGGAACCTTCCTTCCCTCTTAATCCTCACACAAAGCTGAGCAAAGTCCTTTTTCCTGGTGTGGATTATTTGAATATATATCTTCCTTTAATGGTATTTGCTAAAGCTTCAGGTTACCTGAGAAGCAGGTCCCACAAGGGAAAATAGAGAAGGTGACAAACAGCTTCGTTAGCTACCACAACAAAGCAAGCAAATTAAATTGATGATGTCTGTTAAGCTTTGGGTGAAGTTCAGAAGCGGAAGTCTTCTTGGCACTCACTGCAGCCTGATAAAACAGGTAAGCAATCCAAGAAGCCAGCTGCTACCAGAACCACTACCTACTCTTCCTCCACTGACTGGGAATTCCTGCCAGCTTCCGTGGTTCAGGCAAATAAACTGACAGAAAACTAACTCTACCGAGAGCAATTAGGTTTCTGTCATTTAAGCTCCTTGGATCGGTTCCCTAGGAGGTGAGCATCATTTCAAAGAGTTTGCTAACACAATAAGAACAGGCATAGATAAATAGCACTGCCTCTCTTATTCATAGGTCAATGAGGAACATTGCAACAGAAGAATATATTATCAACTTAAATGCACGTAGAATTTTTGAAGATTTTGAACCCAGGTAGTGACACAAAAGCCACTGAGATGAAAGCAACAAGTAAAATGAGAAAAGCATTCTTTAGCCAAAGAAAGAAACACAGTAACACAAGTTAATTGTTAAAGCCAATAACAAATGGGGAAAAAATACGAATTATCAGATTGACAAGCACACTTTCTGGTGTTTTCATTTTGCAAAATGTTGGTATACAATAAGGTAGCACATGGGACTAACCTAACCAAGGAACAGTTTGGAAAGGAGACTTATGGGAATCCAGGAAGGTCAACGTACAGAAAGGTCGTGCTCAGTAAATAGGAAACTTTCTTCAAGAAATAGCTTCGGAGTTTACTGCTTCAGGCATCAGAATCAACAGAAGGAACTGAGTGGATATATTTACTGGCTATAAGAGGTATGCAAAAAGCTTAGGGCCTTCACTTATTTATCTAGTTTATAGATAGATAGATAGACAGACAGACAGAAAAAAAAAAGGAATATTTAATCTCAAAACCAGAGCAGACACTTTGGAGATCACTGATGGCAAATATTTTCCCCATCAGCAGGTTTGAAACCATGAGGGTTCTGGCAAAAGCACACAGGAAAACACAGCACACAACTGTATACAGTCAGAGCATCCTGCCATTTAGGTCCTGCTTGGCACAGAACATGCTTTAGAAAAATATCTTGATTACCTGGTGTTCTATGTATAAAGCATGACCGGAGTCTTAGAAAAAACTAGAGTTGATGAAGCTAGTTGCTAGTTTGCTGAAGCAAAACAAAACAGATGGAACTTCCATTAGATGGAAACAGACCTGGAAGAGATGTTAGCTCTGTCAGACCACTGGCAATCTACACCCTTCAACAAATGAGGTAGAAACACAAGTATGTGCTGGGCACCAAACAATGGATGGAAACTTGTGCTCAATGCAGCCTCAGAAGATGGAGTTCAGCCTCCAATTCAATGCCAAGCAAAGATGACCGATACATACAAAATTAAAATCTCAATAGAAAAATAGGAAAGAATGAACAAGTCACAGCTGAAAGAATATCTTCAGATGTCCATAGAAGCTTCTATGACAAATACCGACAGCCCTCATATCACAGTTTCAAAGTCTTAACTAGGAAGTAAAGATAAAACAACAAAGCTGTTAAACAAACATAAATAATTTCAAACAGGAGACTGCTTAGGTTTTAGCTCACTTAATACAATAAACTTAGGAGGGGTTTTCTTAATATCTGTGGAGCCCACAGCCAGAAGAAGGATCACAGGTCAGGAGGAGAGCACCTGAAGTGCAGCACAAAGGGATTCCAGCCACTCCAGACAGCTTCACTGGGGTTCCAATTTAAATGTTTCTATGCAGACACAGGTAGCATGAGGACCGAACAAGATGTACTAAGAGATATGCACATGCCTGCAGGGTGATGATCTTACTGGCATCATAGAGATGTGGTGGGATGGCTCCTATAACTGGAGTGTTTAAGCTGAAGGAGAGTAGACTCAGGTTAGGTATTAGGGAAAAATTCTTCCCTGTGAGCATGGTGAGGCACTGGAACAGGTTGTCCAGAGAAGCTGTGGCTGCTCCCTCCCTGGTAGTGCTCAAGGCCAGGCTGGATGGGTGGAGGACATCCCTGGTCTAGTGAAGAGTGTCCCTACCCATGGCAGGGGAATTGAAACTGGATGGTCTTTAAAGTCCTTTCCAGCCCAAGCCATTCAATGATTTTATGATTCAAAGTCTGAAAGACAGACTCTTACAAGGAGGGAAAAAACTGAGGGGTGAGGAGGAAAATTTGGAGTACACAGACATTCAATTATAACTTGGGGTAAGAGAAGCTGTGGTGATTTTGCCCTGGCTGGAGGCCAGATGACCACCAAAGTTGCTCTATCACTCCCCTTTTCAGCTGGGCATGGGGGGAAATATATAGAGAGGCTTAGGAGTCTAGATAAGGACAGGGAGAGATCATTCTGCAATCAGTGTCATGGGCAAAGCAGACTCAACACAGAATAAAGGGAAGAAAACTCTCTAATTCATTACACTACACTACACACACAGTGAAACCAGAGTTGGATAATAAGAAGAGTGACCAGATCTTAAAGCACCTCCCCCGACTCCTCCCTTCTTATCAGACTTCACTTTAGCCACGATTTTGTTCCCTTCTTCCTCCTCCCTGGCGCCACATTGTGGCATGGGGAGGGGCAGGGAATGGAAGAATGAGGGTTTCAGTCAGTTCCTCACAAGTTGTTTTCCTTCTTAGCTGGGGGGGCATTCCTCACACCCTTCTCCTACTCCAGCATGGGGTCCCACCCATGGGAGACAGTCCACAAACATCTCCAATGTGAGTCCTTTCCCACCGGGTTTCAGCTCTTCACCAGCTGCCCCAGCATGGGTCACTTCTATGGGGTGCAGTCATAACTCATAGAATGTGTCTCATTCTCTTAGGGCCAGACTGCTCCAGCCTGGTCCTCCACAGAGTCACAAGCCTCCTCCCAGCAAACCTCCTCCAGCGTGCATCTCTTTCTTGCTCCTCCCTGTGTCTCTGTCTCTCTCCATGGGCTTCATTTGCTGGCAGGGGCTTGCTCCAACGTGGGTCACAGCATCTTCTGTATGTTTCCACCTACTCCAGCGTAGGGCCTCTCCACAGGCTGCAGGTGGGGTCTCCTTTTCCATGGGCTGCGAGGGGACACCTGCTCCACCATGGGTTTCTCCACAGGCTGCAGGGGCATCTTTCTCTCTGGCACCTGGGGTGTCTCCTCACACCCCTCTTCACTGACCTTGGTGTCTGCACAGTTTTTTACGTCTTCCCACTCCCTTCTCTGGTGGAAAAATGTAGCTACTTGCATTATTTTTTTTTCTCCTCACTGTGATTCCCAGAGGCACTGTGACCGTTGCTGATGGGCTTGGGCTTGGTCAGCAATGACTCTGGCCTTGAATTGGCCAATGTTCACTCTCTCAGGCCTGCAGAGAGCTTCTGGCTGCTTCTTGCAGAAGCCACCCCTGCAGCCCCTGCACTTCTCCACCAGAACCCAGCCACATGGAACTACAACAAAGCCAAATACTAAGAATTCTGCTTAAGTTTGAGAATAAAAGTGCTAGAACAGAACAGGAAATAACATATATTAAGAACACAGTTGCCATGAAAGAATTAATGAGAAAGGATGCCAGTGGTACATCACAATAGCTCCCCTCCTTCCCTGCAAAAGTTTACATTTGTTGAATGGAAAACAGTTTTATACAAGACACGAGGGTTATCAGTTTTCCAGAAGAGATTTATAGTGTTCTTCTGTGCATCATACAGCTATTATCACTAAATACACTACCTGTAATCCAGGAGTACCTGACAACAGGTTGCATATTTTAGAAGTACAAATTCAGAGTTGGCTAGACTTTTCATCCACAAGCTCTACAGCCTGTTACAGAAATATTTTTTTTTTCACCACAGATATAAACTGAGAATGTAAAGTATAACAGAAATATAATTAATTAGCTATCACAAAACCCATTTCCTACAGGATTGTGTTTTAAAATGAACACAAACACATCTTTCAACATTTTAGTCTAATGTTCAAATGCAGGTGGGGCTATCAATTCAAGTCTTGTGCAGGTTTTCAGAGAGACGTAACTTAACAGATTGTCTCAGATTTACAAGTCCTTTTTTAAAAATTAGTATTTTTAATAGTGCTAGAATCGATAACTTAGGCAAGATGGGATCTTTGGTGGTCATCTGGTCCAATCCCTTCTCAAAGATTAATTAAATCTGAAATTCATTCAGACTACAGAAGGGTCTGTTCAGTCCACTAATTACTCTTAATAGAAAAATAATGTTAAAGTTATTTACCTGCATACTTTAGGGAAATCAGCCTAGGCACTTGCCATGCTTAGAAAGTTGCTGCCTGACTTTAATTGGACACTTCAGTGGGCCCAAGCCCACAGTCAGTGAAATAATTCGACAACAGGTCCATACCTGTATACCTATGGTGAGTAATCACCTACAGCTAGTAGTATATCGACATGCTGGACACCACAGGATACCTGCTGCAGATCTAGTACAGCTCCATGAATTTCTTGACATGTTAGGGCCCAGAAAGCAAAACAGCTGTGTTTAAGGTTAGCCTCAGCTAAAATAATTAAATCCATTATTTCACTCTTCAGAAGATTTGACTGACCACCAGGGCCACTGCATACATCCCATGTTTGAGCTGTAAAACTATGCAAAAACATGACTGAAATGACTGTAAGTTTCAAAGACCTAGAAAGAGAGCAAGAATGAAGCCACTTTTGCAGCCTGGTGAAAAAACACCAGGTTTCTAATTTCCCTGTGCTACAAGCTAAGCCAAGGAGGATCCCAGTTATTTCACTGGTCTCATGAATCTCATGGGTCTGTTCTGAATTGTTCAATAAGCCAGAGGCGCCCAGTTTTTGCTTATGCAGAATGCAGGCAGTCTAAGTCTTGCCCATAGTCAAAACTATTTATACTACAAACTTGAATACTGAAAGGTTTACAAAACAATTAGCAGACACATAAAATATGTTCAACTTTTACAAACAGTTCAACCATCATACAAAATGTAATATAGTGATTTATTCCTCTGTCTGAATTTAATTTCCTAACCACAGTTTGTAGTCAAAATAAAGACAAAGCAAGCTATCCCTAATTCCGGTTGTACTAGGTAAGGTTCCAGCTCTATTGATGTCCCACTGAAAAAGGGATTTATAGAACTCTGACTCAAAGGGGTTTTTTCAGTTTTTCACAGGTTTTACAATTAAGGTTATAGGTGCAATTATAAAGACTATTTAAAATGTATAAAACAAAGATTAAGACCAAACAGAAAAAGACCAGTGAAAAGCTGAGCTGGTAATAATTGTGATACCATCTCTAGTTGACTGCAGTAGTTTTCCCTGAAGGATGCTTTATGCCCGTTCTCCACACAGAATGTACAGCTCAGTCTGAATAACAGAGTAGCATTTTGTTTTCAGGGTCCCTCTACTTAAAAATAGTTGGAAGATGCTCAGATAAGGAAAAGAAGGATTACAGGCAAGAAGAAAAAAGTTTTAAATATTTATGAATATTTAATTAAAAATTTTCATTAACATTATAAAAATATTTAATTAATAATTATTGCTTATTATATATTTTAAAGTGTTTTGGGAAAAATATATTTAGCAGTGGCAAGTGTAGCTATACATCTATTAGTATAATACTTCAGTTACAATTGCAAATGGCAGAATTCCAGCAACTGAGTAACTTGTTTATATAACTAAACACATTAAAAGCCAGTCTTCCCTCTATAAACTTCAGAAGACTGAAGAGACTTATTTTTATCTGTCAATCAGTACTTTTTCAACGTGTCAATTTTGATAAATATGGCTTGATGAAATATTAAAGACTTCTTCCAAGCTGTTGTTCAGCATCACATATAAAACTATCGTAACCACCCACATTATGACGTTAACTGCAGCCTGAAAGAAACTTACTACTTTTTCAAAACCAAAAAGTAGTAAAAATAGTAGCTACTGTTATGTCCCATTATGCAGTCTTCAACTGACTATATTTTAAGTTCTACCATAGTTTAACAAGTTTTGGAGGAAGGTATAAATGACATGGTAAATTTGCTTTTGAATTCCAGGAACTTTTACAGTCTGTTTCCCATTTAGCTCTCAAACAAGAAACAATATTTTCATTTGTAAACATACTGTTTCATAATCAGACATTTTGTGCTTTTGAGGGTCCCCTGAAACAAAATCTACTGAACTCTAATAACTTACTTTAAAAATAAAGCAGTACCTTTTCAACATATATCTTTGAATACTTTCTGCACCCCTCCACAATGTAACATATAAGGAAAGATTTTAAGGAAAATTTAATCTAGTGTCCAAATATAACTTTACTTTAAACATGAGGTCATCTAAACATCTGTCTCCAATATATCCCTAGGGATTTAAATCAAAAGTCTGCTAAACATGTACAATCATTTTGAAAATAAATAACAGAACAAATTTAGTCTTGATTATGATTATCGTGCTTTTTTAAAAGGAAACATTTATTCTAATAAGAAAAGTCTGAACTAATTTAAACTTTATGGACATTAACTTAGAAGAGTTTCATACTGTAAGACATTTCTTTCCATTTAGTCTAGTCTCTAATGATATTCAGTGTTTTATATTTGTAGAAATGTCTCATCAATAAAGCTGTATCTCTTATCATAATAAGTATAATTTTGCAGAAAGAAGAAAAGTTTGCTGACAAATCAGAAGAGATTGATTTGTTTCCTTTTTGTCATCTAGAATAGCCATCATCTTACTTCACACATGGTCAAGAATATGCCAAACAAAGCATATTGCGTCTTGATACTTATTTCCTTCACTGCTTAGAAAAAACACAGCAGAGGCTGACTGAGGGAAGGACTGTTCCATTTCCCAGACTGTATTACAGCTTTGCTATGTACAATTTTTACTAAAAGGTATCATGAATAAATTGCAGATATGTCTTCCCTGCTTAATTCAACAGCCCTAACCCCATTCAGAATCCTAATTCCATTCTAGAAGAGAATGAAGCTGTCATCCATTCAATACAATGCTTTAAAAGTCCCACTGCTTTGGCTGTTTAACCACAAAACTTGGAAATGAGTGAAGAGCAGGACTATGAGTACTCTTAAAGCTCCCAGGTTCTTCCAGAAGTCTTTTCTTCTCAAAATACTCCTGATGTCCTTATGTAAACACTCTTCTTTGGTGAGTAATTCTTGCAGGAGTGTCGAGAGACAACAGAGGCTCCCAAGAGTACCATCACAGAAAGACCTAAAAAGGGTGCTGGACACAGTA
>VZTU01034838.1:0-14004 GCA_013400835.1 Zapornia atra
ATATACACACACACATATATCTTATATGGAAATGAAAGAACAACTTCATCAGCATCCCATAGATTTTCTTTAACTGTTGGAAGGAAACTACTTCCATGAGTCAGGTAATTTACAAATGCAAATTAGCTGCATTTTTTTGTTTGTTTTGTTTTTATTTTTTCCTACAAAGTTGCTGTAGGATCTTTCTGATGATTTCACTGTGATAATTTCACTATTTCTTACTGTACCTTTGACATCTATTTCTGCTCTGAAATATGCTATTATTTTCTATTAATAAAGACCTATTCTGCTCCAACCCTTTTTTTTTGTTGTTGTTGAACTTTGTTAAAATGTGTTTAGAAATATAATAGCATTTTAAAAAAATAATCTCCAAATGAATGAACTATCTGGGGACTTATAAAAAGGATACAAGGAAAATAATACCATATCTCAAGTATAACAGAAGGTTTCAATACATAATATACATCATGAGAGAAAAATTGGTAATAGTAAGAAAGAATATTTTTAAATGGATGGGGATTTTTTTTCACTGATGATATTTCCAGTATGCTGCTGGTGAGAGGCTGTGACTGAATGAGTTCACAGAAGTAATGCATGCAAATACTTTAGATGATTTCACATTGAATGGAATGCAAATATTTACACTGTGATCATTATTTTGAAAAAAATAATTGTTGTTATTGAATACATACTGCAGAATCCTGAGCACTCATGACGGGTTGCAAGCTGCGTATAAATCATGTACTTTTGAGGTTGGAGCTCACCCTTTATTTTTTTAATAACAAGCTAGTCTTGTTTCATGGCTGGGTTCCTGTACACATTG
Source organism: Zapornia atra (assembly GCA_013400835.1). Classification (NCBI taxonomy): domain Eukaryota; kingdom Metazoa; phylum Chordata; class Aves; order Gruiformes; family Rallidae; genus Zapornia; species Zapornia atra. Next base: position 824 of record VZTU01034838.1, read on the forward strand.
GCAACACAAATCAATACAGTTTTCTTATGTTACCGTTACTTACATGATAAACATTTGTGAAACATAAAGACTTTAAAATTCTTAGATAAATTTTGACTAATATAGTAAATTCTTAAAGAAATGTTACTATAAAGAGGTTAAGACATATGGGAACCGAAGTTCCCAAAAAAAAAAGAGGACTTCCTTCTAGAGTTTCTGCTGGGATACAGATATGACCAAGACTGACTGATCTGTTCTGTTCATTAAAGCATCCTTCTACTTTACAGTCTTACTTTTTTACTTCCTCATACAATGCTGCAAAGAGAAAATATAGGAAAGTTTCAAATCCATAGCTTCAATAAGAAACTACAAGGCAATGCTCCAGAACAGTTTTCATAAGTAATTGTCCTTTTCTGCTATCATTTTTACATATTTTATAATGAAATTTCAAATATATGCGCCTAGACAAATAATCTCCCTCATATAGTAAACATATATTGTACACATATACATTAAAATCACCATATTGAAAAAAATGTAAAGAGGTCAGCAAAGCCAAGGAATACAAAGTTAAGAAATGCCAGAATACAGGAAATTATAAACTCCTATCATTTGAAATTACTTCAGGAGTATGATCTGAGCTGTGATATTAGTCCAGTAAAGAATTCCTACTTCATAATATTGCAAATGAACATTTATTTATTTATTTGGTAAATGTATTTCTGCTTTAAGCATACTTTCTACAGTAATACCACATACAGAATACAAAGCTGCTGTTAATTGATATGATCATTAATAATTATTTTGTTTGGTAAGATACTGTGATTTGTCCTGATCTATATTTATTTGAATGACGCATCAAGTATTAATATATTAATAATGATAGACTATAAAATAAACTATAAAGAAATTATAGGCTAATATAGTTTATTCCTGCATTATTATTCTGGTATTCCACATATGCTTGTGAGAATATATGGGGTTTTTTCTTATTTTTTAGTATCATCAGAAACAGAATAATGAGCTAGCTGGACCTTGAGTTTGACCCACTCCATCAGCTCTTTTTCATTTTCAGTAGACCAGAAAAAAACAAACCCAAACCTAAAACAACTCATTTACTAGGAAAAACAACACTACATTTTTATATTAAATCAGATTTGTATGATGTGTTCTTCAGCACCCCTGATTCAACAGGTAACAGACCATCTGTCCTACTGAGTTGATACCCTGTTCCACACTTATATCAGAAACACAGCCTATTGTATTGAAAACAGAAGACTGATCTTGCTCCCAATTAAATCACAAGGTAAGTTGCTACAGACTTAATTACAAGATGTGGAGTATCCTTGGATATAGTTACATAAGTACCTATATATCACGGTATGCTCTGTACTGTTCCAAACACATGAGACTGAGAAAGATAGACTTTTATAAGAAAATATCATGCCCAATTTCTCATCTTTAGTAAAAAAAAAATCAAAACAAGAAATTAAGTCCTCAGATAAAACTCTGTTGAGGCACAATCCAAATGGACTCACATCCAATGTGTTACAAAACTGCAAGTGAGATCAGTGCCTGGCTCCCAGTTTCTACACGGGTTCCACCTTGCTACAAGCTACAGATAGAAAGTTACAAGTTTATGTTCAAAGTGCCCTTGGCATATTTACTTAAATATATATGGCATCCAATTCACAATGATGGAGGCCTTCACTCAGCCTTGTTTTCACCCCAACCCTGTTTTCTAGGCAAATAGAGATTGCTGTCACATACAGTGATCTACATTCTACACACAGTAAATCTTCCATAAAGATCCTAAAGTCAGGCCTTTAACTGAGTAATTAGTAGGGGTGGCCAAAATTCTCCTGACTTTTGAAAGTACTTCCACTAGTTGCTCCATGTGAGCAGCAGGTAACAGGAGAGTGTCATCATTTGGAAATCTTGCTTTGAATTTCATGGATGAAGTCTAGTGTAATTTATTTCAAAACTCATGTTACATGTAGCATTCAACACCATGAGATACATTTTATGTCATATTGAAGAAGCCACAAAATATTTATTTGAAAAGAGGTGGATTATAAACATATGTAAAAAGCATTATCCTTTCAGGAAAGGATCAAAGCCCTCAGACTTTTCACTGGAAAGTTCCTAGTTTCAAAGGTGCCAACTCTATTACTCCACTTCTATAAAGATACTTTACTGATGCATTGCAAGGCTGTAAAACATAATAGCAAACAGCTGGTCATAAAAGAAATTGATGATTATGGATTATACTGTAGTTACATTTTGAAGTAAAATGGCAATTGCTACATGAAATTATTTTGTCGCACTCTGAAGAAGAAGATAAAAGTTGCAAAGTAAACTACAAAGTTAATGTATGCATTTGTGGCAGAGATGATAGGCTGGTAGGGCTGAGAAAAGGCAAAGAATCTGAGTCAGTCCAAGGAAGTCATCATCATTCCACCCCGATTTGAAAAATACTGGCTTCAGATACATTCCCAACAGCTCCTTCTTCACCTTACTTCTGTAGGCAGTCTTACCTCACCAACACCAGTGGCTTCAAAATATCTACTTACAGAAAAAAAAAAAAAAAAAAAAATANCACATTCCCTTTCGCAAATGAAACAGTTCTGGAGCGTGTGATACACTGACATTTCAAAAGCAGCTGTGGGTGTGTTTCAAAATGCAGAACGGCTGTTGTATTGTGTGCTAAAGTTGTCAAAAATTAAGGTAGGCTTCTCTTAATTGACCTTAAATGATACTTGAGATTAAAGAAACAGACTAAACCTCAAAATGGTGTGCAGGTTGCCTGCTCCAGTGCTACCTGCCTTATAAAAAAGGTAAGGTCCGTCTCAGACCATAAGCTCCTGAAGGCCCAGGGAAGTCTATGTGAACTCTTCCCTCTTAACAAACCTCATGGGGAGAGATGTGCCAAAAGCTGTTCCCTGGTTCAAGCAGAGGGATGGACATGCTCTCTGTCTAGCATGAGCTGGTGCAGCCACAGCTCTCAGCATGGTTCTCCAGGAAATCGATATACCTCATCACATTGTCCCAAAGGACTCCTTCAAGGTGCTCTTTTCATAGACACTGCCTGCAGACTTGAAATACCAAGTTCAGGTGCTCTGTGTACCCAGCCAAAAGTTGGGCACAAATAATCAAAATCTAAACAAACTTCAAGAACAATACATCTGGCAGACTTCAATTCCAACTGAAATGTAAAGTTTCTATACAGGTCATGAGGCAACAGTCAGTCATATCAGTTTACAGTGCATCTTTTAAGAAAATGTAAAATTAGGTTCTCCTAAATGTCAACAAAATAAAACATATCCTTAAATATAAAATGTCTGAAAGAAGTCAATGTTTTCTTGCAGTTTTGTGTACTGTGTTTTTATTTAATAGCATGTTTGCATTTGACCTGTTGTATTTAGAAATACATAGTACCCAACAATTTTGTCTAAAGTACTTTTTTTCAAAGGCCTTTTTAGGATATAAAGTTTATTTCAGCCTTTTGGACCTGATCATTCTGCTCTGGACCTGTTCCACCAGCATCTGTAGTGATTACCTATTCATCTGGAATCTGTTGATATCTAACACCTTGCTTCGCTCGATTACCATAGTTGATTATAATATACAATAAGCAATTGGGAATTTGTAGTATTCACCATTTAAAAATGAAGTCTGTAAATTTGCAACTGGGCCTTGTTTCAACATCAGCTCAGTGGCTACCCTTCGGCCTTTATGTGTCAGGGAGGTCAGACTAGGGGGGCCATGGGTTCAATTGAAGCTCTAGATTTAGGAAATCATTTCTCAGAAAGACCAATTACTTCATCTACTCTTTGTATTAATGCTCCCAAATCAACCTTGTCAGGCAGAGGGTATTCCTTGTGGGAATGGCTGTGAGGAGGCAGGTACATACAAGGAAAGAAGAGGTTTGGCCAAAGGGTCCCTTTAATCCGAGCACTCCTCCACCTTCACTGTGGCTGGCCTTCCAGCTGGGAAGAAAGGTGAGACATTGGGATCAAGACAAGTGCCACGCTACCACTAAGTAGGGTCCTTGCTTCTCATCTGCCCGACAGTCACATTGCACAGAAAATCATCTGAATGCACTTTTTACTCCAGTGGGAGTATTTGAAAAAGATTAATATTTCAAACTCAAAGAATTAAGAATAATTTTTAATTTATATTCTTACTCAGATGATAAGTAAGAAGGACCCCGGGAAGTAAAGCTTTGAAAGAGGGGAAGGTAAAAAATAAATAAGTGAATGAAGACCAATAGAAAGTCTGCTTTTGGATCTATATGTATAAAACTGAAACAGAGTCAAGTGTGTGCTGATTTAAACAGCTCACCTTGGGTATAAAGGGAATGAGAAACCTAACCTTGGGGTTTCTTTGTCTCACTTGTGAAGTCTGAAGCCATTCCATACTTTCATAGTTAAAGACGTAAGTCTACTTTACTAGGAGTATAATTACTTTAAGAAACAGTTATATGAACAGTGTCATAATTTGTGAGAAGTGGGCTGTATTTTGTTATTTTCAAGACTTTAATTGTTCTGATTTCATTCTCTAATTAAAAAAATGGGAATGCATAGGGATATATCTGTAGTACTAATGAAAACTAAGGTGGTAGAGAGGGGCCTGAGCCCAAGGGGAAGATGAGGAGGAACAGGGACTCCAAACATCTCCATTGTCTGGAGCCTTAATTGAACCACTGGGTATTTTTTTCTCTGTTTCTATTATTGCCCCTCCTGCTTCTCTTTCTACTCCTCTCTTGCTCCCCTCTCCTATTACTTCCTTTTCTGTCATCCTTCTGAGCTGTGCCAATGCCAAGGGAGAGGTCCAGAGCAGGAGGGAAGGTACAGTAAGCCTGAAACCAAAAAAACCCAAAACAAAACAAAACAAAAACCCACAAATAAAAGATAAAAAGGATCCAGACATTCAAATGAACACACCCAACATTTTGAAACAGACTTTCCTCTCTGTCACTGTAGAACACTGTGACACAGATGTCTATGATCTTAAAAGATCTGACTGAAAGTGAAGAAGTAGCGAGTCTTAATCAGATTTTGATGAATATTTATAACATTCATTAATATTTGTTACTGAGTATAAAAAAATTCTGAACCAGTTTTAAAATTTCTGAGACTAAATGCCATACTGGATGTTAATTTGTGCATCGAATAAAAAAGATAAAATGGGTGACATTCTTGAAAAAGCCTCTTTCCTTAAATTAAACTGCAATTATTGTTTTTGTAATCTCTCCTATTCACAAGCATGTCCCTGAACACATATTCCTCATTCAGGGCCCCTAGACCACCTATTCACCCAGAGCAGGTGACAGAATTAGACCCAGTGACATCAAATATCAGAGTCTGGCTTACATGCCCTACTCTCATTGAGAAATCTGGTTGTGCTTGTCCATATCCTGACAACCTGTGGTCACAAGGCTTTTACATTCCTGTGACAGCACTGTACTCCTAACTGAGGCGAGACGCACGAGAGAAAAAGGAAATGTTATGGTGCATAAATGAAGCAGGGAAAAGAGGTGAAAACTTCATGAAGTCAGCAAAGGGTTTTATCCTTGTATATCTGTTCTATGTGAATGCTGCTCAGACAACGCACTTTTGAGGGACAGTATAAAAACCTAAGGTAGAAATATAGATACATTGCAAGGAACAAAGATGAAGACCAAGAGGTAGTGAAGTGTATAACATGACAGGGTAGCTACAGTTAACAGTTTATAGTCCCTAGAGCATATTACTGAGCTTATTTGAAACAGTTATTTCAAAGTGCTGAGAACTCCAACTTTTTAACTCCTCTTCTCAATTCTGACAAGTCCGTAAGATTTCCGAACTGTGAAAACCATTATAATGTAGCTGTTAGAGCTCGCAGCTGCGTCTTACCTTACCATGGTAGCAACACTACGCTATTTGGGCAATTAACTCTTACTACGCTGAGTTCTGTGCTTATTCCTACTATACCAAATGGTTCGTTTCTAATTTGGATTCAGCTTTTGTTCAGTTTCATACTATGCTGTCAGTGAAAAACACAGGCGTATGTGAGCAGCTTAATGCCATTTGCACTCAGTTAATGCTGCTCTGAGAGTAAGAGAAAACCAATGGTGGAAACACGTACGCTATGTTCAGATATTTCAGCATCTGTACAGAATCTTACAGGAAGCCCAAGCACATATTGAAAGAAATAGCAGAATTCATAATTTGTAGAAAAAAAGGAGATGACCTCACACCATACTGGGCAGTGGTACAAATTGTCTGGTGCTTTTTCATCCTGTTACTCACATGGAATAGGGACAGATCTAAAGCGAGTCACTGAAATAAATTTTGTATAAGACCTGATTTATAAAAATGTTAACACCAGTCTAATAAAATTCCAATCTTCTCTAGAAAATTACCTGAGACAGGGAAAAATAAAATCTATCAGGTTAATAAAAAATACGGGTTTTAGTAGAATCTTTTATAATAAGCATGTACGTGAGGATATTAGCAGCATGCCATCAATAGCTGAATATTTAACCTGCACTGCCTGGATCACCTCAGTTCACAAACTACTATGTTTTGCTTTTTGATGTTTTAAAAAGCCTTCTTCTGAGTCATCTAGAACTTTCAAATTCTTTTGCTGTTTGCTGTTCTACTAATTATTTTTTAATACTGCAACTATATACTGACATTCATTTACATATGCAAAATGCAAGTTTCTGATTCTGTTGCCACCCACATAACCCTCTTTCGATTATTTTCAAAGGTTTCTAAAGTGAGGTCCGTGATTGTACCCTGGATTTTAGAATAGGACTCTCTGAGGAGAACTCATTGAAGAATCAGGATTAGAATTACACTCTAAACAGTCAGAAAAATGGATGAATCAATGGAGAAAAGGTGTGAAATCATTGCCCCAAAAGAAATCTTTGGGAGTTTTGCCACAGTCTAGAACTGATTCAAAGTGTTTAGAAAGGCATTTGCATTTATGTAAAAGAATCACTAAGTTGAAAAGAAATTAAAGTAAAAACTGTAAGCCATGTATATTCTAATGGCAAAAAAACCCTTATCAACAGAATATTTCATTAAGAAATTAATATTTCAACAGATAGACGTGGGGGGGAGGGAGCATGAGATCCATCTCCTCTAACTTCATCAGCTAAAAGTTAGGAATCGAGTTTAAATACCCCATCTAGGTTCTCTTTCATCAGCAAAAAGAGAGAGGCGTTTTAGCAAGGTTGTTCATCTCAGCTATCCGTAGATGCCTCTCTTGGGATGTAATCTCTAAGTCTCTGGAGGTGTCTATATATCTCCATTGACTACAAAGCCTTGAGCAACTGTGTTAGACTTCAATGACTAACTTTTAGATGGTGAAAATGATGACTAGCTTAGCTCTGAAAACCTTTTTTTTTTTTTAAACAGCAAGGCTAAGTGAGATGAATTGAGCCCTTTGCGTGAATCACTTTATCAAAAATCTACAGAAAAAATGTTTTGACAGGAAATTTTGACCAGCATACGCATCACTGATTTTAATAGGACCAGGGTTTATTTCTGCACCTTTCTGTTTCTACATTACCCACCAGAGCAGGGCACATGCTGACGAATGGTAACACCGTATGCTTTTCTCATAAAATATTAAACAATAAAAATAGCATCAATGTCCTAATGAACTATCCCCCTAAAGCAAAAGTGACATAACATCAAAATTTTAATGTATTTTCTCTTTTCATTATGCATAATGTACATTCATTGTCTACAACTTACAAGTGCACAACTAGAACATGCTAACATCTTCAGAGTCAATCTTGCAGTTGTCCCATTTTCCAAACTCCCATTTAACTGGAAGCTGTATATACAGGAAGAAAACATTATTACATCCTTCTTCCCCTGCAATTTGGAGACAAAAAAAGTGGATGTGAATTCATGTAGTAGAGGATACATGAGAAAACTCACCTGCTAGGTAACATCTCAAGTGTTGGGTTTTACCCCATGAAATCAGTGGCAAATACAAGACAAGAAAAGACACAGTAGCACTGATATTTTTGTTACTTAGAACACAGTGCAATTAATCTCTTTTATAGGTACCCAAACAGGAAGCTTTGTTTTAATTGTAGCTTCAGGGTGTCTATTTCATAGACACTGCATGACAGTTTGCACAGCACATTTTGAAACGTTACGTAACGTCTGTCCTAATATTTATTGGGTGAAGGATCTTTTGATAAAATATTGTAACTAGGTAGAATTCCTTTTCTTTTATAAAAAGCAACTCTGCATTACGGATCAAGTTCAGAAGCATGATACTGCAATTAATAAAAGCACTGCGCGTCAAAAGTCAGTGAGTTCCCATAGCTCTTTCTACCCACAAGAAGAGCTGTTAGCATTCAGTAACCCTTTTGCCTGATGTGCAAAAATTCACATTTATTACATTCACAGATTTAATTTTTTTGCTGATTTTATGAATTCAAATTGTTTGAATAAATAGGATGCCTGGGGTAGTGCAAACATTTTAGTACTTCTGAACATTACACCACAAACAAACAGAAAGAAGGACCAGTATTGTCTACACCATGAAAATATAATTCTTCGAGACTGAAACTCTAAATTCTTAAGTCAGCCTAAAAATACTGTGTGCAAGGTATACATGTGCTTGTACCTATTTGACATAGATGCTGTTCAGTTTCTATTCAAAGCCCTCAGCAAATCACAGACACCATTTCACTGAAACGAACTGTGCTAGTGCAATGTTTTTCTACAGAACAAATTTAGCCTTGCTTCAGTCAGGTGAAGAATCCCATTAATATTTGATTTGTGCCAGATAGCCCCTTTTTGTTGACCCTGCACAACACAAAGCACGTGCCTGACTCAAGGGAGGATCTTGATGAAAGCAGATGATGTGACTGAGCAGGCTGAAATAAGGCTGTCAGTACAGCGCACAGTTGGAAGACAGGGACCTGGCTTCCACCAAGTCATTTAATAATTATCAAGGTCCAATAATTATTGCTGGACCCTTTATGGTTTCTTGTTCTTTAAGTAATGGCCTGCACTGCTTTTTATAAGCTATGGCTGTCCAAGGGACTGCAAGCAGTTCTCAGAAGACCACAGAGTTGTCCGTGCAAAGTCTCAGCTGTTTTCAAAGCTCCACATTGACTCGGTTGCTCGGAGACTGCACATCAGTAGAGGCAATAATCACTGTCAGCGGGAGAAGGCCACCTGGGAAGGGCCACTGATGTAACCCAAGTTTAATCAGAGCTTTGGGTATTTTTGGAGAAAGACTCACAGGTGTGCAAAGGAAAAATAGAGACCCTGGGGAGTGTCATTTATATTCCATGACGTTCATCCCCACTGTCATCACCCATATGAAGTCCAGCTCTTGTTTCTTCAAACCTCTACCAGCCAAGTCAAAGTAGAAATGATTATGCTTACTGCTGTAGCCACGAAGGAAATACACCAGAGCAAAAAACTCTGCTCCCAAAACCAAAACACAATGGTTCGGCCCTGGTGTCCTGGCAGGACAGTTGGCACGCAAGGAGCCTGGGCCGGATGCTGGGAAGGCACACAGAGCAGTACCATGGAGCCAATTTAACTCTGTAGCTTTTGTCAAGTTGCAGTAGATAATATTGGTGTGCATAAATTTGCTACACAGAGAAAGTGAAACTGTTCGTTCTAAAACAGAAGTGTTGGTTAAGCGCTAAAGGATAATTAATTAAAGATTTCTGTTAATTCTCTATCACATCAAAAACATCTCTAAAAATATCCATCTGTATGATTTTATCTATTTGTCTACCTGTGTAATTTTTTTATCCCAGAATATTAAAATTATTTTTAAAAATTAATCGTATTCATACTAGGCAACCTGAGATATTCCTAATAATTTGAAGGTCTACTTGATTATTTGTTTTAATTGTTGGCAGATGATTCATTGGCATGGGAAATCACACTTCACTCTGCAAAAATAAACTTTCTCAGAATATACTTCCAATACAGCTGTAGAAATGCTTCTGAGGGATTAAGTACATTACAGAGATTAGAGTATCATTTTGAAATAGGAAAGAGTAAAGACCAGAAAAAAAAGAGGTATAAATTATTCTAATGTGTGTATATGCAAAACAATAATCTTCAAGCCATTTTACCCTGGTAATTCTTCAATAATATTGGTATCTTAACCAAAGTGATAACATTACAGTGTAATCTTCATACCATTTAAAAGTAGCATTTTGTTTTCTTGTGTCATTCTGAATCTGAGTTTAAGAAAGCTAAAAACTGGATAACTATGTAGATGGTATCACAGATTACATAATTTTTCATGAGGAAATAGTAATCTTTAGCCTTCTGTTTAGAAATTCTCTAAGTACTTAAAACAGAGGATTTAGCTCCAAAATTCGACAGAGCACCGCATTCTCTAAGACCAAGGGAAGCTAAAAACATTCATCTGAGGGCAGACCAATCAGTCCTTACAATCCTACACTTTAAACAGCTTTTTTAGATTTTTATCTTTCCGATCTCACAATGCAAGGAATGAAGAAAATGGTGAAAAAAATACACTGTAAAAGAGAAATAAACTGCTTTCAGAATAATGCTTTAGAAGACTAGAAAGCTAGGATATAAGCAACCTGGGAAGAAACAAATGAGGAAAAGATATTTTAAAAAGCATTACAGCCAACTTTCATATTTATTCCTGATAGAAGACAGTCCCTGATACAGCATTGACTCAAGCCATTCAGGTTCCCTTGGCTGGTACAAATACAAAACACTAAAATAGTAAGTAGATGATTCTTGGGAGCTTAAAATTGAGAGTGCTGCAGGAGAAATTCCTGAGAGTCCTATGCTGTTACATTCCAGCCAGAGAAATTCAGATTGGTTGGGCAGAGCACAGGAAAGGTCCACACAGCATAAAGCCTGTTTCACCAGAAGAAAGCATCTCCACAAGCACATCTCCAGGAGGAATCATTTAGGTTGATGTGAGAGCCAGAAACTGAACTGCTACGTTTACGGCTGAGAGCAGAACACACCAGCTTGGACAGAAGAGGATTTGAATGCAGCTGCCCTGCTTCTGCTGCAGCATGACTTTGGGCAGAGCCAGCCTCAACATCCATTCCCAGCACTGTATTGGCCACACGGGCCAGCATCATGGGGAACATCTTCCCAGTAAGCCCAGCAAACGTGAGTGGGATAGCTCTGTAGAAATATACTCTGAAGAGAAGCAGAGGAGTGGAGAAGGAACCTCACTGTTTATGGATAGCACTGGCACAAAAATAAAGGAGCGTAAATGGTCTCAGAATACATTTACGACAGCAAAGAGGTTTCTAACAGCCTCAAGAGTGAGGCTCTGCCCAGTCTTCAAAGAGGTGCAGGGAGTGGTGCTCCAGCTAAATCCAAACAGGAGCTTGCTTAATCTGATCAAAATAAGAACAACAGCCTAGCATCACAGCAAAACAGAGCAGATGATTCTGCAGGCCTCTTTAGTCCTATCTCCCATATAAAAATATATATTCACACACAAATATATATGTGTGTATATATACATATACAAGAAGACACATTTCTGTTACCAATTCAGGACACTACAGCTACTTAAAACCTGTATTTACAAGTCAGTGTTCTGGGCACTATAGAGTTAGCAACTTCTGTTCACCAGTCACATTTTCGTTTGTGAGCAAGTACTGGTGATAATAATTAGTTTATGGAGGAAGAAAAGAAAAATTGCTTTCCAAAGCTTTCCATTTACAAACCTTCATAAAGGTGCCTTAAATTCCTAAGCTCTCCAGAATATCAAAACAGATGTAATGAAAAACAGAACATGCCATTATAATCTGGACACTCATCACTTTCAGGAGTTAGGGCAGGACAAGTACGTCTCATACTAAGTATCAGAAATAAAATTATATCATCACTTATAGAAACAAAGCTACAATTCTCAGGGAAAATTTTTATTCACCTCAAAAGTACAAAAGGACAATTGACTTTTACAATAAGTGTGGCTTTCCAAACATGCTTTCAACAGCATTAGTCATAGTATAACTACGGAAACACCAAGCTGGAAACGATTCCACCATCCCAAATCCTACTGTGCCCACACACTGCAGGAGGTAGAGGTATCCTCTTTCAAAATTAGCTCCTTTATTCCTGTTTTAAAGTTTGATATAAATGAACTCATATAACATCAGATTTCTGCAAATGGAATGTATGTATATTAATTATCACGCTATTCAGACAACAGGTGCTTTGTAGATTAATTTTGGGTGCTGAAAATTGTGCATTGCTAAAACTTTCTCAGACTTCAAGATGTAACTAGGTGAGCAGGATTAGATCTTCAGTCAGCAACTATCTGTGCAAAATTACTCACACAACACACCTGCAATATTAAAAGAAAGGACGAAAGGAACACAATTCTGGAAACTGCTAGCCTAGTTACTTTATTTCGGTGCTGTAGCAACATCGAAAATGTTTTGCTTACTGGCAGTTCCACATAATTTAAAGAAAAAACTTTAATATGTAAAAAATAAGGAGGGATGGAAATAAAAAGAGGGGCGGAGGATAAAGTTTCAATCACTCTTGTTGTAATGGCTTGCTTTCAAATTAAATCATGAAAAAATAAGCAGGCTGAGCCTTCTTAAAATGTGGAGTATTGACCCAGCAGATAGTAACTATTTCAGAGAAGTCATCATAATCTATCATGCAAAGATCTAGACAGTCTTTTTTAGACACATGGATTATTGACCCTGATATACTGCCAAAAGTATTCCATCAAGTCAGAGCAGAAGTCGTGCATAAATATGTGCTAAGTATTTTTATTGTATTTAAGCTGAAAAAAAGCCACCATAAAGACATAATAGATATGTATCTACAAAGACAAATGAATTTATTTCTTTTTTAACATGACTAATTGTATGAGAGAATGCCGAAGACTTTTTATACACACTTTCTACTTCAAAGGAAACTGTTAAGTTACAAGAATGTAAATACAAGTGTTAGAAGACTCAAACTTCTGGATGCATTTGTAGTCCTATGATTTTTTTTTTTTGCTCACACCACAGTGAGAAAAGATATATAACCCCTGTGACTTACTTGAGTTTCCAGATCTGAATACACAGCATATCTTTATAGTCATTTATAGATCCCTAAAAGCTGTTTATATAAAATACATTAAGCAATCACATCACAATAAACGACAGAGAACACTGCCGATCCAAGCATTCAGCAGTTCAACTTTAGCAT
>VZTU01034849.1:0-20773 GCA_013400835.1 Zapornia atra
TCTTCTCCCAGTCTGTACCTATGCCAAGACCATTTTCATCCTCAGTCACACAAGGTACCTCCCAATTTCCAGGTGACAAAAGGGTGTAGAGGAAGAAACAACCAACATGAATAACCAGAACACATTTCCCCTACTTCTAACAGAAAGCAGCTTTATAAAATGCAATACACTCTTCCCCACAGAGATGGATCAAGAGTGGAACAATGGTAGATGGAAACATTGGCAAAGGAATAAACAAAAAAGAGGAGGGTCAAAGGGAATTTAAAGGATTGGGAGGAATTTCTTTGGGTAAACAGGGGTGTACCCAAACCAAACTATTCTATAACATGGAAATGGCAACAGAGCCCCAAGGCACACAGGGGGTGTGCAGAAACAGCACAGCAACCCCACACATCAAGTCACCAGCCAGCCCTCCTTGCTAGCCTTGCTTTAAAGAAGGGATGGTTTCTAGCCCAAGTAAGATCTTCAAGAGCATTCATCTTCCCTTCCTAGAGGAAGTCTGGACAGTGGTGTTGCACAGGGCTCCTCCTTCTTACATGTCCAAAGGCTCACCCAATCTTTCTTCTCTTGCCACAGGCACTTGAGCCACCCAAGCTGATTCAATGTTTTATTTCAACTTGTTCCCTGCCAAGAAAATAAAAAATAAAACAGAGGAGGAAAACCAACCCCAAAGCTATAAGCCTTACAATGGTGTGAAAGCACATTCAAAGGGAGCCTCTCAGCTCCCAAACAGCAGTTCACACACAGGTGGTGGGCCTCATTTCCACTCTGAAATGTTATCACAGAATCCCAGGGGTTGGAAGGGGCCTCCAGAGCTCCTGGGGTGCAACCCCCCTGCCAAAGCAGCTCCCCAGCTCATATTGCACAGAGAGGCGTCCAGACGGGGCTGGAATCTCTCCAGAGAAGGAGACTCCACACCCCCTGGGCAGCCTGTCCCAGGGCTCCCTCACCCTCCCTGGGGAAAAGTTCTGCCCCAGGGTGGGGTGGAACTCCCTGTGCTCCAACTTGCAGCCATTGCCCCTTGTCCTGTCCCCACAGACACTGAAAAGGGGCTGCCCATTCCCCCTGCATCCCATGCCTGAGATATTTATAGACACTAATTGTGTCCCCCCGTAGTCTTCTTCTCTCCAGGCTGAACAGCCCCAGCTCACCCAGCCTTTCCTCACAGGGGAGATGCTCCAGGCCCTTCAGCATCTCTGTAGCCCTTCTCTGGACTCTCTCCAGGAGATCCCTGTCTGTTTGATCCCAGGGAGCCCAGCACTGGACACAACACTCTAGGTGGGGCCTGCAACTTCTGGACAGCTCGTGCAGTGACACACAACAAATTAATTTTCCACTATAAGATTAATATGGGTCTTTTTCTCCTCTGGTTTGCTGCAAACCCTGCTTGATGTGCCAAGAAATGCAAACTGCAAAGGTGCTAAATGTTATAGGGTTTGTCCTTCCCCTGGTTTCTTCACACACCAAACAAAGCTGCATAGGCAAACAGGCCACCACGTGATTCTTTTATTTGGGGCCCAGCTATGCACAATCCTACTCAATGAAAAGTCTACAGCCAAGCCTTGATTCTGCCTCACTGGAGGCATTGTACAGAGAGCAGGGAGGTTGAAATGTAGAAAATTTGGGTTTTTTTGGGTAGGACAGATCTTCCCCCAAAGTTACAAAAGCCAGCAGAAGCACAGCAGCATCTGCCAGAACTCTCAGCATCTGAGAGACCAATCCCCCTGCCTTTAGGTATCAGGATCCTTTTTAACAGGATCACTACACTGCAAAACTCAAAAAGAGAAACCAAAAGCCCCAAATTCCTCTTACTATTCTAGGGATTATGCAATTGGCAGCAAGGAGGGGGGGAGAAATCATAAACCACAATCCTGGAAACAAGACACAAATGTGAAGGCACTATTCCTCACTTTGTTCCAAGATTGCTTCCAAAAAACCAGCCCCAAAATATCAGGGAAATAAGCTGCATTGATTTCCACATCCTCACAGACTTCTAGTTTCAAGTAATTCCTAAAAACCATTACTCCTGAAAACAGCTGAAAAACAAGAAGGAAGTTAGTTCTACCAGCATCCTTTGCCATCTCCTAGAAAATGTTCTTTAAAACCTCAAAGCTTTGCTCCTTCTGAAAAAAACTCTAGTCTCTCTCAAAGACTAAATGGCTGTCTAGCATCAGCACTTCTTCAAAAGAACAAAGATACCACATTGCAAAGACCTGTGCAGAGCATATTTTCAAAAGGGTAAAGGACAAGACAGTTTTCCAAGCATCCAGCAGCAGTAATAAATAGGTACTGACATGTGCCATGTCTCTGAAGTACCTGATTCACTTCTTGCTGTTGTAAAAGAACAACCTGGTCTTTCAGCTCCTGGGAAGAGAGAGAAAAGGTTGGGTATCTACATAGGCTAGGTTGGATGGGGCCCTGGGCAACCTTGTGTAGCTCCAGGCCTGAGGTTGGTGGCCCTGCCTGTGGCAGGGGGGTTGGAGCTCTCTGATTCTTGGGGTCCCTTCCAACCCAGACCAGTCTATGATTCTATGTTCTCTGTCAGTCTCTATCATTCAAATCTATAATACAAATCCACCTGCACATAAAACTATACATTAACAGGAAGTTCTTAAATCTGTTACCAGGAAGTATAGGTCAATTAATACAAGGTAAATTTCCATTCTATGCCATCAAAGGCACAGAAGATCCAACAGGGAAATTCAGACCTGATCCTCTGGCTTTCATCACCACAGCATCCAAAGCACTCATCATTCAACTTAAGCATCTGAAATCAGGGGCTATTGTAGTCATGTCAGACACATGAACAGCAAGGAGGTTATGAGGGATTCCAAGAAGTCACCCAGTCCATTCCCTCATCCTACCAAGGACAGTTTGCCTGTGTAATTCCTCCCACTAACTCCTGGCAAAAGCATGACAGCCCACGCTTCAGACACATCATAGAATCATAGACTGGGCTGGGTTGGAAGGGCCCCCAAGGATCAGAGAGCTCCAACCCCCCTGCCGCAGGCAGGGACACCAACCTCAGGCCTGGAGCTACACAAGGTTGCCCAGGGCCCCAGCCAACCTGGCCTTGAACACCCCCAGGGACGGGGCATCCACTACTTCTCTGGGCAGCCTGTTCCAGCCCCTCTCCTCTCTCTCTGGAAAGAACTTCCCCCTAATATCTAATCTGAACCTTCCCTCCTTTAGCTTTAGTCCATTCCCCCTTGGAATGGAGGGACTTCCCTCCAGCGATGCAGAGCTGAGCTACATGGACTGAAGTTTGCCAGGTTCATGCTGACTGACTTCTCACTGAACCCTGATTTTTCCTAGAAGAGAGAGGAAGGTACCAAAGTAGTCCAAAAACTGAAGAAAGATGTACCCAGGAAGCAGAGACAGAATTCAAATACACACCTCAAAATACAACTAAGCTGCTAAATGGTGCTGTCTACACCAAGCAGCAAGGGGGAGAGGGGTGTGAATAAAGCTAAGCACACCTTCTTAAATATCAGCCTTAAAAAGCTAAGGTGGAGCAAAGCATGCAAGACTTCACTGGCAAGGAACCAGTCCAGGAAAAGCTACTCCACTCCCAACATTCCCACCAGCCTACTTAGTTACCAGGAGCAAACAGTTGGGATGCTCTACTACTTCTCTTTTAATTAAAAGACAAAGTCACAAGAATAATGGGCTTAATAAGGCAATGGAAAGACAACTAATTTAAAAGTCTGTGGGCTTTCACACACACACAAGACAACAGAAAAGAGAGGCAAGTTGAGCTTTTTTGAGAATGTTTTCAAATAGGGAAGGTCCACCTTCAGGTTCCTTGGAATATATGACAGCTTGGTTTTTTTAAACAGACACACCATCAATAGTGATGGAAAGCAAGCATGTCCCAGCAAAAGCTTGAACACCAGCATGGACAAGGAGATGTCAGTACATCCATAAAACCCTTGGAGTTAGCATTTAGCAGGAAATTCAAACTGTTCTAACCCTAAAAACCACTGCCAGCTACTGAAATTTACTCTTTTCTTTGCTGCTATTATAGCAAAAAAGGCTTTCCTTTTTTTTCCCCCCCTGAATAGCATGTTGTATTTCTAAAGCACAGCAGAAAGCTGTCATAAGCACTAGCTTATTTTTCTGTTCATAGCAGGATCACAGAAAGACAGTGAAAGCTGCATATGTAGCTCCAGAGAAGTGCTGCACGTCAGCAAACAGAACCAGAATATTTTGTCTATACACTAACTAGCACTGTCAGCATCCCACCCCTTATTTCCCATGAACAATGTCCCATGTAGCATCAATCCCACGTGCCTTGGTGCTGCTTTGTGTCATATTTTAAAAAATCCTCCCCCTCCCCCATCACCTTTCAGGCTGAGAAGTTGCCTAAGTTCCTTTCATAGGATCATAGACTGGTCTGGGTTGGAAGGGACCCCAAGGATCAGAGAGCTCCAACCCCCCTGCCACAGGCAGGGCCACCAACCTCAGGCCTGGAGCTACACAAGGTTGCCCAGGGCCCCATCCAACCTGGCCTTGAACACTCCCAGGGACGGGGCAGCCACTGCTTCTCTGGGCAGCCTGTTCCAGCCCCTCACCACTCTCTCTGCAAAGAACTTCCCCCTAATATCTAATCTAACCCTTCCTGCCTTTAGTTTTAATCCATCCCCCTTGTCCTGCCATTATCTGCCCTTTTAAAAAGCTGAATCCCCTCCTGCTTATCAGCTCCCTTCAGGGACTGGCAGGCTGCAATGAGGTCCCCCCACAGCCTTCTCTTCTCCAGGCTGACCCAGCCCAGCTCCCTCAGCCTCTCTTTGTAGGGCAGCTGCTCCAGCCCTCTCATCATCCTCGTGGCTCCTCTGACCCCTCTCCAACAGTTCCCCATCTCTCTTGTATTGGGGGCCCCAGCTCTGGACACAGGACTCCAGCTGGGGCCTCCCCAGGGCAGAGCAGAGAGGGACAATCAGCTCCCTGTCCCTGCTGCCACCCCTCTGCTGATGGAGCCCAGGATCCCATTGGCCTTGCGAGCTGCCAGAGCCACTGCTGCCTCATGTTCAGTCTCTCCCCCACCAGAACCCCCAGGTCCTTCTCAGCAGGGCTGCTCTCCAGGAGCTCTTCTCCCAGCCTGTATCTCTGGCTGGGATTCCTCCAGCCCAAGTGCAGCCCCTGACACTTGGCAGTGCTGAACCACATTTTAGAAGCTCTTCATGGGTAAACTCTGTAGTTTCTCCCATTTTCCATTCACTTCCATACCTACACAGCCTGAAGTTGGCAAACAACGTGGTTCACAACAGAACATTCAGCAGGAGAAAGACTTGAACCTGTATCCACATCCTAGTGGACACGTGCAAACACCTGGAAAATCAGCTTTTCAAATTGTAGAGATGGTTTGGCAGCTGCAGTAGAAAAGCCTGTCCAAAGGAGCCTTCAGGACCAGCACTGCTGCCAGCAGTGGCATCTGCTTCCAGAGGCTGTACAGCTCCTGCCTGAGACACATTCCTCTTCCCCAATGTCCTTTCCCTCCCTTCACTGTGGACAGTCTATTCCTAAGCTCTTCCACAAGGTTTCCTTTTCCATTTCAGCCCCAAAACAAGCTGTTGCCTACAGGGCATCTTCTTTCAGCTGAGATAAGAGCTTCTTTGGCAGTGCTGTTCCACCCTCCCTGAATGCATTTGAAACTTTAAGCTCCCAAATCCCCCCAGTCCACCACTTCATTACCCAGCCCACCTCCCACAGCCCAGACTCACCCTCAGACTGGTTCTGTACTTCCTTCTGATTAATATCAAGTGATTAAACATTAAAACAATAAACAGCAAAGAAGGATGCCATCTAGCTACTCATTTACTCAGGTCTGTCTCTCCAAGAGATGTAACTGCAAAGAGAAGGTGAGCATCTCAATAAATTGGGTTTTTCAGAAAGGGGTCAGCAAGCTCCAGCTATTAATAATCACATTTCAGCTTGTGGAATAGGGAAAGATATTGGGTAGGACCTGCAAGAATCAAGACCCTGGTGCAGCAAGAGGGGGAAACATGGCATCAGGAGTCAGGGGAAGGCACTGCTGAGCAGTCAGTTGATAGGAATGAAATGCCAGCGAAGGTCACACAGACACTCAAGAAATTGTCCATAAAGTGGGGTAAAGGCAAGTTAATGTACAGTGTTAAGGAGCAGAAATAATGGACCAGCCTGCAGGTAACATCAGGGCCTTTGGCAGTGAACCACACTTGCAAAAAGCAGAGCAAATGAAGCAAGGTAGGGAAAGGCTAACATTTACACACCTCACAGGGCATGAGTTAGATGTCACCTTACCCCCTCAAGCATGCTGCTCCTTCCCAATGCCATGCCTTGGGCTCTCCTCTTCACAACTACCTGTGACAGGTAGTAACAACACTGCTTGCCTAATTAAATCATTTTGGGTATCAGCCCTTCCTCTGAAGGAGAGGAGCTTGGAGCATAAGACTTGATAACTTGCATCTAATTGCATGAAACCTGCATGTGTCACAGACCCAGAGACAAGAACGAGCTGAACACTCCATAAATATATATAAATTTATATAAATCACAGAATGGTAGGGGTTGGAAGGGGCCTCCAGAGCTCCTGGGGTGCCACCCCCCTGCCAAAGCAGCTCCCCAGCTCATATTGCACAGAGAGGCGTCCAGACGGGGCTGGAATCTCTCCAGAGAAGGAGACTCCACACCCCCTGGGCAGCCTGTCCCAGGGCTCCCTCACCCTCACTGGGGAAAAGTTCTGCCCCAGGGTGGGGTGGAACTCCCTGTGCTCCAACTTGCAGCCATTGCCCCTTGTCCTGTCCCCACAGACACTGAAAAGGGGCTGCCCATTCCCCCTGCATCCCATGCCTGAGATATTTATAGACACTAATTGTGTCCCCCCTGAGTCTTCTTCTCTCCAGGCTGAACAGCCGCAGCTCACCCAGCCTTTCCTCACAGGGGAGATGCTCCAGGCCCTTCAGCATCTCTGTAGCCCTTCTCTGGACTCTCTCCAGGAGATCCCTGTCTGTTTTATCCCAGGGAGCCCAGAACTGGACACAATTTTCAAGCATGGGAGTTGGATTTTTATTGAAGCAGAACAGCTGACTTCTCTCTACCACTCTCTCCTTAATGAGGAGCAATATCAGGGTGCACAAGCAAAAGTTTAAGAGCAGAACCAATTCAGACATGTAATACTCCACTACAGCTCCCAAACGCTGTTGAACAACAGCCAAGGAAGGTCCCCTACCACCACTGGCAGCCCATTAACATGCTGTAAATCCAGACTCACAGGCAGGAGTTAACCTGGTGGCAACAACAGGAATCCACAGGTTTGAGATTTCACTTCTGTGGATACACATGTACAAACAGGTCCATCTTTCCAAGCTGCACAACTCTGGGAACATCACATCATCTTTTCCACACAACAGGTTTTGGAAGACAGCTGCCAGCCACGCAGCTTGAGAACTACCACTACAGGCAGGCTCTGTGGCTCTGACTCTCTTTTAAACCACCTGAGCAAAAGCCTCCCTTGTGTTACTGTAGAACCTTTTCCTTTGAAATACATAAAGATGATCATCTTTTACTGGTCCAACTGAGACAACTCTGCTTTTGCCAGCAGAGATCAGAAGCCATGCCTTCTTGGAAGCCTGAAGAGAATGAAATGCTTTTGTGTTAGCAGTGATACTGCCACCTTTGAGAAGCAGAATACATCATTAGTAATAAATTTTGATTACAATGAGCCAACAGTTCCCCATTCCAGGCATACCAGCAAACAAGAACATTAAACAATGCCAGAACATTACATATGCTGACTGTCAGCTGAGCACTGTTACATTTAGCTGGCAGTCATGGTGCCCTCTGTAACTGTGACCCTTTAAAAAGGGAGGCTTAACATGCATGGCCATAAAGCAACAGCCCTGGGTAAAGATCAGATCTACCAGATACAGAAGTGCTGTCAGCCCCCAAGATGATGTACCTTGAACAGGAGGTTATTGTGCATACAGCCAGGAGGATTAATCCATTGATCTGTGCTTCAGTCAGGGATTACAGCTTTAGCTATCATCTTGTTGAGGAAACCTTATCCTTTAAGGAAGGGTTAGATTAGATATTAGGGGGAAGTTCTTTCCAGAGAGAGTGGTGAGGGGCTGGAACAGGCTGCCCAGAGAAGTAGTGGATGCCCCATCCCTGGGGGTGTTCAAGGCCAGGGTGGATGGGGCCCTGGGCAACCTTGTGTAGCTCCAGGCCTGAGGTTGGTGTCCCTGCCTGTGGCAGGGGGGTTGGAGCTCTCTGATCCTTGGGGTCCCTTCCAACCCAGACCAGTCTATGATTCCATGAAACAACTCCAGAAGGACAAAGGTTTGAAAAATTCACAGCAATTAAAACCAGAGCCTTTGCTAACACTAGGAATTCTGAAGAGCCAAGCCAGAAAACACATACTCAAGGAAGGTGAAAAGCAGGTGTTGGGAGTTTCTACTCAACTCCATGGAAACAGAACATTTCTCAGTGCTGTGTACATCAGCCTGCATCAAAGTTTAAAGCAAAATGCAGTCCCCCTGCTCTGGTAGTCAAAAGGAAAAAAGCAATGCTTTACTAGAGACAGCACAAAACCATCTGAAACTGAAAGAGAAGGTTATTCCCTGCATTTCTCCTAGATTTGCAGGGAGAAGTGAACGGTGTATTTCCAAGGGTTGTGTCTAATTCACAGTTTTCATATTCAGCAGCATAAAATTGACACTGTCAGCTCTGCTCTGGCTTCCTAAAGCTGTTCTGAAACCAATCACACCTTCACAAATCATGACACAGGGGAGAAGACAGAGGCTTCCCTTCCTGGCAATGCCAAGGAAGTCTCAAAATCTGCTTGATTCTTAACACAGCTTGCACACAATTCCCTCTGCAAGGAAGGATGCTGCAGCCTGGAAGCCCTGACTCTGAACCCCAGGTTCCACCACGCTCATTTGTGTAGGTTTCTCTGTTTCTGAGAAGTCAGCCCAGGGAAAGCTTTGCTGACCCAGGAAGACAAATCAGCCTCTAGACAGGGGAAATATATTTCCTGTTCTCTGCCCTGTGCTTGCATCTATCTCACTGAAAAGTACTCTTCCAAGAGGGTTTGCTTTTGGTTATGCCACACAAAGTCCTTTATTCTGCTCACCTTTAGTAACAAGAGAGAGACAAGGGCTCCACACCACTTCACTTATAATTCAAGACCAATCTCTTTTGCAAGAGGAATTAACCAGCATTTTAAGTGGGTACAAATTATATTTCACTATAACTGTTCACAGCCAGCACAGATACTACAGGGAAGAATACTTGAAGTCTCAGCTACCCTTCTGCACCCTGTGCCAGATGTACAAGAAGCATACTACAGATGGAAGTACCCACATTTCATCCTAGCTGCTTCTTTTCAAGGGCTGGAGAGGTGCTCCAGCTCTTGCTACTGATCATCCCTACTAAAACACTTAGAGGGAGGTAACTGAAGAACACCATTATCTCTTCCCAAACATGACAGGAGAAGAAAACACCAAGTTAAAGAGATGTTAAAAATTCTATATTCTGTTATCTGTGCTTAAAGCCATTCAGCAACCATTCAGACAAGGCAGCCTTAAAAAAACCCAACCAAAACCAAAGCTAAACTAGCCAGTCCATTGGGGGAGGAGTTTCTTTTTTAAAAAAAATAAATTCCACCAAGATTGAACCAGTTGCACTACTCAATCCTATAAATTCTCCACTGGAAAGCTTTATTTCAACTATTTCCTAGATTCAGAAGACAACTTAGATGCCTGGGGTTTTCATGCTCTTTTGATTTCTGGAGATCTCTTTCCATGGCTTGAGAGATTGTTTTCAACAGAGAGGGTACCCATGGGACTTACCTCAAATATTTTCAAGTGTTTGTGCTCTAAAAGTTCCTTTTCTTGTCTTAACAATATTTTTATATTGCCCTACTACTCAGTGAGAGTTACAACACTGAAGTAAATCTGGGTTAAACAAACACTTTGATTTGGCAAGCAAACACAGACCTCAGTCCTGTCAGCTTAGTTCAAGAGCTATACTTCAAACAATCAAGCCACTTAATAGAGTCTAAAATCAGGAGTTTCTGCTTGCTGGTTTAAATTGCCTTCAAGAAGGAAGAGGAGTATTTCTGAAGCTACTTGGAAAGACACGTGCCAGCAAGGCAGAAGTGTAACACCTAAGTCACAGCCTTACTCCTGGGCAGGTGATACTGGTGTCAAGCCTGTGCAAAAGGACAGGCCAGTTTGCAGAAGTACTTACCTCCAGCTTCTCCCTTTGCCATAGTTCCTGTCTCACAGTCTCTTTACTCTGCCCTGCTGCCCTGCCTTGCAGCCAGCTACACTGAACCTGCGTTCTGGTGACTTTTTCAGTACTTCACTGGCTACCCCAGACCGCCCAGTTTACCATCCCTCATCAACCCTCTCCCCCTCCCACTTTTACTGACAGCAATTGTCTTACCTTTGGGAGGCTGACAAAATGACATGCCCTTCAGCCCAAGCACCAATCCCAAAGCAAACCCCCAGCTGTTTCTCTCTCTACTGAGCCAGTTTTCAATACAGGTAACACCCTGCCATTAGCAATGCAAGCCCCTTCAGCAATAAACTACAGCACAAAGTCAAGTGCTTTGGAGAAACAATTTTACCACTGATACTTACATCAACAAGGCTATCACCTTGGCAAACCTGCCATATGTTACACCGAAACCTCCCTTCCACATGTTGCACCCAGACCTCCCTTCCACAGGGCAGATCTATATTCATTATGTATATATATAATTAGCTGCTAAATCTTCTTCCATTGAATTGCAAATTAACTCTTAACATTAAAATTGCACAGACTCCACCTCAGGCTAATGACTTTAAAGTCTCCTAGGTCTCCAGTTACCCTTTTAATACACTAGAAGTACTTTCTTTTAATCTTCTTGTGGTACTGATTCAGTCACAGCTTCATTAACGTAATGCTCTCACATTACCACCTTAGTGAATCAATCTCCCTTGCTTACAATCACTCACTCTTGATGTCAGAAGCCATCCACTACTGTAACACCAATAACATGACACTTACAGTGCAGCTACCCAACTGAGTTTCCAAAACCCAAGGGTTTGTTAGGGGACTTTGCTGTAGAAACCTATTTATTAACTTCACATCCCAGCACAATCACCAAAATACACTGAACTGCCCTTCAGGCCTGTAAGGATAAAGTAACTTAGCTGCAGCCTCTTAAGAGGACATCATGGCACCTTTCAAAGCAAACTGGACTCAGCTGGCAGGTCCCTTCATCTACAGCAGAAGTCCTGCTTGGGTGTGCCAGCTCTTGTGCATGTACCACAGCAGCAGATTCTGGAGAGGAAGTGATGCCACCACCCTCAGCTTTAATGAAAGCCCCACAAGGTTGTTTTCACTAAAAAGAAACACATACATACTGCACCCTGGAGAAAACCTACAGCCTCACTGCGATGACCTGTGACTGCATTCGTAGAGAACTAGATTCCTGGCTGAGCAATTGCATGCCATTTATAGCATGAAAGCAAGTCATCCTCAAAAATAAGCTTGCTGTAAGTAGACCATAGGGATACTGGAAAAAAAAAGAATATCTAGAGGGAAAAGCAGATATGGGAACCTGGGACTGTGGCGACCAGCAGAGAGCAACACCCAATTTGATATGAATTTTAGATGAAGCCATTTTATGAGGTGCAATCACCCAGATTCTAGACCTTTATTACTGCAAACGTGGCCAGCTAAACAACTGCTCATTGGTTACACACACTGTTCACACCCTATTGATTGGTTAGTGATTATAACCAGTTCTGATAAACCTAGCTTAGAGCTAAATAGCCTTAGTTTAGCTTTGATGCCTAAAAGCATCCTCACACCTGCTGGTTTTGACCATCTTGTTATGGTTGGTTCCTAACATGTTCCATTCATAGAATCATAGAATGGCCTGGGTTGGAAGGGACCCCAAGGATCAGAGAGCTCCAACCCCCCTGCCACAGGCAGGGCCACCAACCTCAGGCCTGGAGCTACACAAGGTTGCCCAGGGCCCCATCCAACCTGGCCTTGAACACCCCCAGGGATGGGGCATCCACTACTTCTCTGGGCAGCCTGTTCCAGCCCCTCACCACTCTCTCTGGAAAGAACTTCCCCCTAATATCTCATCTAAACCTTCCTGCCTTTAGTTTTAATCCATTCCCCCTTGTCCTGCCATTATCTGCCCTTTTAAAAAGCTGAATCCCCTCCTGCTTATCAGCTCCCTTCAGGGACTGGCAGGCTGCAATGAGGTCCCCCCACAGCCTTCTCTTCTCCAGGCTGACCCAGCCCAGCTCCCTCAGCCTCTCTTTGTAGGGCAGCTGCTCCAGCCCTCTCATCATCCTCGTGGCTCCTCTGACCCCTCTCCAACAGTTCCCCATCTCTCTTGTATTGGGGGCCCCAGCTCTGGACACAGGACTCCAGCTGGGGCCTCCCCAGGGCAGAGCAGAGAGGGACAATCAGCTCCCTGTCCCTGCTGCCACCCCTCTGCTGATGGAGCCCAGGATCCCATTGGCCTTGCGAGCTGCCAGAGCCACTGCTGCCTCATGTTCAGTCTCTCATCCGTTACTCCCAAATCCCTTCCCATAACTGCTTCTTGGTTTAGGGCAGCCTGTACCCCTATCAACAAGGCCTCTGTGTTTTGAGAATGTGATTATCAGGATCCTCTCAGCATGAGGAATTTCTCCTCTCTCATGGGAACAGAAGAATATTGTCAAGGCCTAAATCTTGGGAGAAGAGAGCTAGGCTGCGGGCAGGCCTGCTGTCTGCCCCGACATGGGACTTGTGCTGATGTTAGCTCAGTTTAGCCAGTCATCCTACAGTGTAGCATCACACTGGCCATCAACCCAGCCCATGATTATACTCACTGGTATGCCCAAAGGAACTAGGAGTGGCCAGCTGAGAAGAAATGACAGAAAACACTGTGACAACACTGAGAAGACCCTAGTCTCCACACACGCCTTCACTCCAGAGGTAATGAGAAAGTCCTCTTGGTCCCACGAGCTACCCAAATTCACCCATATCTTGGTAAGTTTAGGTATACTGAAATAAGCAGAGGTCTGCAATTCATACAGCTCCTCAGTAGAGAAGGACTTCATAGGAATTACAAAGTAGTAGCAATTAAAAACACTGCAGTAATTATTAATTCAGGCATAAGCTATTAAAGCAGAGCAACTGAACCCAGGGGCACGCATGATATGAGAAGTACAGCACTGCAATGAAATAAGGAGTTCAAGGAGACCAACCCCAAACTCAGTCATAACTAGAGGGCAAACTGTCTTCAGTGTGAAGCAAGCCTGCTCAGAGTTCTCCATGAGAAATATGTGGACCTGAGAAAACTGCTTGGACACTATGAGACTGTAGGATGACCTAACACAGAGCAGATGCAGCAGAAAAATGCTGTGTTCTATTATGGAAAATTCAGAGAGATTCATGGCAAGATTGGACCCAAGGAAAGAAATTTTAAGATCATACAGAGAGGGATCCTGCAGGAAGATGCTAGGACTCTAAAGAGATGCTTGAGAGAAGACACCATGCCTGTTTAACACAAAAGACAGAGTCAGTGATGAACACAGTGAAAGAAGACAGGCTTTAATGGTAACACCCTGAAACCCAAAACTGTCAGCTACACATCAGCACAACGGCCTCACAAATCAGTTAAGTCCTTAAAAAAAAAATAAAATCCCAGATTAAAAATACCCCACACTTACTAAAGCTAGGAACTCCCCAGAGAGCAGGGAGCCTTGCTAATTTTGCCAAAGGAATTATACACAGAGAGGGGAGAGAAGATGAGCACAAGGAAAGAGAATTGTAACGGCTGCAACAACCAAATTGGTAGGCTGATGCAGAGACCACCCACCTAATGCCCCAAACCAGGTTTAGAGGCACTCACTGAGTTGCCAAACAGATCATCATGTAGTTAGACAAAGCCACCAAGATCCCACTGATTAAAAAAAAGCCCTACAGACACATGCAGAAGTAATTACACAGTCCCATTTATGACAAACCTGAGCAAAACATGACTGTGCATCCTCTTCAAGAGAGCTGTAACAAAAACCCCACAAGCAAACAAGAAACCCAACCAACCAAGCCCCACATGACAAAAGATATCCTCACACAGAGCATCCTGCTTTTACATAAATGGGGACCTGTGATTTACTATGGGGATAAAAAAAAGCATAAGCAAGTGACTGGAAACCATTTCACAGCTCCTTAGCTGTTCTTGAGCAAAGTTCACAATCAAGAACAACCTGAAATGGGGGCAGCTACCCAGTAGGAAGGGAGGACTGGAGAAAAAGCTGCATGACTGATAAAATGTCTGTGTACAAGCAGAAACCTTCCTCCTTGAAGAGCGCTACCCAGTAACTGGTTTAACCTGAAGACAGCAATTAAGAGTAACAGCAGCACAAAACTCACTTGAAAAAAAAAATATATATCTTAAGGAAGTTTGTCTATGAAAATTTTTTTTAAAAAATCTGTCACCTCCGCTACAATGACCAGACTGGAACAATCAGAAAAACTGTGTGAATGCTTCTAGACAAACAGCAGGAAAAAAAAGAGGCAAGGCCTAGAGATAGAAGGAGGAGGGTGGGAAGACAGATCAGAGAGATGGCCAAGTTTTGTGTCTCCTAGAGGAAAGATCTTGCTGCTTAAATCCAAGAGAGACACACGGTGCATTTCAGCTGCCAGGGGAGGATGGCACCAAGAGTGACCACACATGGCATTCGACACACCTGGGCACGCTCACCATCCCACTGAGACTCAGCCACACAAGAGGGAAAGGCACTGGCAGGCTGCTGCAGGCTCTCCTCTTCAGCACCTCACTACCTTTCCATAAAATACCCTGAGAAGGGTTATTGTGACAGCAACCCTCTGCCTTTCAAAGCTGCACACAGTGAACAGGAGGGTTAAGCACAGGCAACTAGAGCATAACTGAAATGACACCAAGTTGTGATACACTGCAGAGAAAACAAGATCTAGCTTGTGTGACACAGGGATTGGATGGCCAGTAGAAAGGTGCCAAAAAGCACACCTTGCAGGGACCCATGCCAAGAACAAGGGGTTGCTAGGAGTGAAGAGAGAACTGAAGACACGTCCAGAGGGACAGCAGGTTGCTCCAGCGACGCAGGAAGATGTCAGTGCCAAGGCATACAGCTTACACACATGGGACTTGAAGCTCTTCACCACTTCACAGTGTGGAGAGAGACTGAAGTTTTAACATCTGCAGCAAACACATGGCTGTAACACAATGGCAAAAGTCCTACTTGGTGTCTGTAGTCTGAGTATTGATTGGGATTCATAGAATCATAGAATGGCCTGGGTTGGAAGGGACCCCAAGGATCAGAGAGCTCCAACCCCCCTGACACAGGCAGGGACACCAACCTCCAGGCCTGGAGCTACACAAGGTTGCCCAGGGCCCCATCCAACCTGGCCTTGAACACCCCCAGGGATGGGGCATCCACCACCTCTCTGGGCAGCCTGTTCCAGCCCCTCACAACTCTCTCTGGAAAGAACTTCCCCCTAATATCTCATCTAACCCTTCCTGCCTTTAGTTTTAATCCATTCCCCCTTGTCCTGCCATTATCTGCTCTTTTAAAAAGTTGAATCCCCTTCTGTTTCTCTGCTCCCTTCAGGGACTGGCAGGCTGCAATGAGGTCCCCCCACAGCCTTCTCTTCTCCAGGCTGACCCAGCCCAGCTCCCTCAGCCTCTCTTTGTAGGGCAGCTGCTCCAGCCCTCTCATCATCCTCGTGGCTCCTCTGACCCCTCTCCAACAGTTCCCCATCTCTCTTCTATTGGGGGCCCCAGCTCTGGACACAGGACTCCAGATGGGGCCTCCCCAGGGCAGAGCAGAGAGGGACAATCAGCTCCCTGTCCCTGCTGCCACCCCTCTGCTGATGGAGCCCAGGATCCCATTGGCCTTGCGAGCTGCCAGAGCCACTGCTGCCTCATGTTCAGTCTCTCCCCCACCAGAACCCCCAGGTCCTTCTCAGCAGGGCTGCTCTCCAGGAGCTCTTCTCCCAGCCTGTATCTCTGGCTGGGATTCCTCCAGCCCAAGTGCAGCCCCTGACACTTGGCAGTGCTGAACCTCATTAGGTTCCCCTGGGCCCAGGTGAACCTGGGATCATTGAGGTGCAGATAAGGACCAGGTCACAGAAGCGAAAGGTAACAGACATATGACCATTTGCCACTAGGATCAGGGTTCAGCAGAAATTAAATCAGAGACTTTGTTTTAAAATCAATGCCAGTATTCAGCTGTCTTCATTTTCTTTATTCTCCATCCTCCCACATAAAAAGGCTTTCTCCATCTAAGACTGCTGAACTGCATCTTCTCAGAACATCAGAGCCACTGGCCACAAAAAGAAGTCAGAGCAACCACCCAAAACAAAGCTCCCCTAGCAGCCACCTAGCACTTAAACACACAGTCACCTGCAAAATGCAGCATAATGCAAATATCAGAGGAATGACCATCCACACAAACCATGCATACCAGGGAAAACATGTGCTGCATGCTGCATCTTCAGCACTGCATTCTTGTGGTTAGAAGTTTCAGACAAAACATCTTGGTTCCTTAAGGAAAAAAAAGATTGACAAGATATTTAAGTAGCTCCTGGTAATGTTCTTAGATAAACACCATATTGTATTTTACTGCTAACCTATGTGGGGGGAAAAACACCCCACCCTTTATTGGTTCCTTTCTGGTTGACTTAAGAAAGGCCACACCAACTACAGTACACACCAACCAAGGCCACATCATTCTTATGTATCAGATACCCATCTCCACTCTACATCTGTGCACACACACTCTGGAAGAGCACAGCTCAAACACACAGCCTCCTCTCCAGAATGAGTTTGGGTTCCTGGATGCACAAGGCACAGCGTGACAGTATGTCTGGACCAAAACAGAGGGACAAAATTCAGTCACATGCCAAAATGCTGCTGCAAAACTAAGCTGCTGCTGCTGGCGAGTCACTACTGCATTCTCCAAACATCACTTGCATTTACAGTTCCTTTGCTGAGGAGCTGGATGTGAATACAAAGAGTCCTGCTGGGGGAAGCACAGACACAAGCTCTGCTGCTGGCTCTCCAGCCCCAGTTGCTGCTGCAGTGAAAGAGCAGCACCTCCACAGCCCTCTCTACCCAGGATCTGCCACATGATCAGCCCTTGGCTGCAGAACCAGGCACACTTCAAGCTACTGTGGGGGTCAGTTTGCTTTCCTAACCAGTGGTTTGTATCCTCTACAAAGATGTCCTGAAGCCAAATGTACATGCTGTCTTCCCAAGCCTGCAGAGAGGGTAAATAACAGCAGCATGAAATGCAGCGAGCCCTGCTTCCCCCAAAGGCAGAATTCACTGCCACCAGAAGTGCTGATTTTAACCATTTCATCCATATCTGTGCTGCTGAGAATAGTTTGCTGTGGTGCAGATCCCCAGTGCCAGATATTAAGCCACCTCCATCATGCCAGCAACCTTGCAGCAGCACTTTCACCTCCTTTACAGTTTACAGGAGCTGGGGGGGTGGTAAAACTGATGTAACACCCTGCAAGCAGCACCACAAGGGAACATTAATTTTATACCCAGTGGTATGAGGAATGCTGGAGCAACAGCATGACTTTGCATATTAAATCTTAAGCATGGGATGCAGGGGGAAATGGCCAGCCCCTTTTCAGTGTCTGTGGGGACAGGACAAGGGGCAATGGCTGCAAGTTGGAGCACAGGGAATTCCACCCCACCATGGGGAAGAACTTTTCCCCAGTGAGGGAGCCCTGGGACAGGCTGCCCAGGGGGGAGTGGGGTCTCCTTCTCTGGAGATATTCAAAACCTGTCTGGAGGCCTCTCTGTGCAATATGAGCTGCTTGGGCTGGGGGTTGGACCCCCTGATCTCTGGAGATCCCTTCCAACCTCTGTGATTCTATGATCTAGACACTCACACAGCAATGTGATGGCCACATAACTAGCCACAATTGGGGTACCCCCACAAGGGAGGTCCACTGCGTATGCACCCTCCTCCCATTCTGCCTTAAACACCCACTGCTGTCCACTGCCAAAGGCAGGATACAGAGCTAGAAAGCTATGACCTGACTCAGGGTGATTGTTTTGGACAACAACCTTATCTCCAGGCTTCTTATCTTCTTCTATCTGGACCTCCCATTCCTGCACACTCCAATTCACACTTCAGCAGTGGTATTACTGTAGAAAACATAACAGGAGGATACTGGCAGACCCGAAGGTCTTGCCAGCAAACCACTGTCTGAAGGCTCACAAGGTGAGGAAGTCAAAGGAGGTCCCCTGAAAGCCAGTAAGAAAAGCAGACAACCCCACTGAGGACAGCAGGGAAAAATAATATAATAAAGAAAAACAACAGAAGTGCAAAAGCAAATGATTGTTGGAACCATCACACTGGGTGATCTACAGGATTCTTACCAAAACAAAGCAGCCCAAAACACATGCAGGACTTCAGGGTTTTCTGAAACAGGCTTCAAAGGTTCAATGTGCCTGCTGCCCATTTTTAAATGCACCAATGTAGAAAGAGATACAAGAAAACTTTCCACAGATGGGCTGTGTTCTCCCCTGCTTTTAGCTGGGCCTTTACAATACTGTGTATCTAATAGCTGTGCTGGGCCTGGTTCCCACAAAGCACCTGCCCATCAGGCCCAAGCCAACGGCCTGCGCTCTGTGAGCTCTTAGGGCTCGCTCAGTGCTCATCACTGAAGGAGCACTTCTGCTTGGTGGGGGAGAGACTGAACGTGAGGCAGCAGTGGCTCTGGCAGCTCGCAAGGCCAATGGGATCCTGGGCTCCATCAGCAGAGGGGTGGCAGCAGGGACAGGGAGGGGATTGTCCCTCTCTGCTCTGCCCTGGGGAGGCCCCAGCTGGAGNNCTACAAAGAGAGGCTGAGGGAGCTGGGCTGGGTCAGCCTGGAGAAGAGAAGGCTGTGGGGGGACCTCATTGCAGCCTGCCAGTCCCTGAAGGGAGCTTATAAGCAGGAGGGGATTCAGCTTTTTAAAAGGGCAGATAATGGCAGGACAAGGGGGATGGATTAAAACTAAAGGCAGGAAGGGTTAGATTAGATATTAGGGGGAAGTTCTTTCCAGAGAGAGTGGTGAGGGGCTGGAACAGGCTGCCCAGAGAAGCAGTGGATGCCCCGTCCCTGGGGGTGTTCAAGGCCAGGTTGGATGGGGCCCTGGGCAACCTTGTGTAGCTCCAGGCCTGAGGTTGGTGGCCCTGCCTGTGGCAGGGGGGTTGGAGCTCTCTGATCCTTGGGGCCCCTTCCAACCCAGCCCAGTCTATGATTCTATGATACTTCAGTAAAAGCCTGAATGCCATTCATGAAGCTGAAGGGGTTGAGAAGCCATCCTTCGATTCCTGCAGGTCTTAGAAGTTACCCACTCAGGTAAATGGGGGGAAAAAAACCCAAACCAAACCCCACACTGAATTTTAAAGTGGGGGAAAAAGCAGAGCAGTGGCAGCACCTGATCTCCTGCACGGTCACTGACACGGAGACATCAACCCAGCGCCATTTTCAGTTACCCAAAGCTTGTCATAACACCAGCAGAGCCACTGTCAGCATCCCAAAGGTTTATCCCCAGGGCATCAAACCGAATGGCTATTACCCAATAAAAGTAATAACATTTTAAAGCCTCTGAACACGTCCAAAACCCCCATGTCATGAAGAGGAAAAAAAGTTATTTCCTAATATTAATTTTCAGCTCCAAGAACAGAAGAACACTCAGAAAATTTACTGGAGAAGCAGTCACACTGGCTCATTTTCTAGAAATCCACTTAAACACCTTTTATTTTTTCAGACAAGACTGCTGTTTTTCCTGAAGCACAAGCAATTTGGCTTCAGCCACCCAAACCACACAGCTATTTGACCATTAAATATTCCTCACACTTAGGAAACGTAAAGAAAAGCCCTATACTGGTATAGACAGATGAAACAAAATAAGGTCGTGCCTTTTCCTCCCTAGCCCTCTGCAACCGTGAGGGTGTCTTTGTGGTGTATTACACCCCCTCCTCAAGGAGAAGGAGAAGGTTCTAGCTTATGAGCACCTTCTATTGTTACAGATTTGGGGTTTTTTATAGAGGAGCACAAGCGCTTTCCCAGAGTAAATAAGGACAGAGCATTTAAAACATTAACACAGCTAGCAAAAGGCACTGCTAAACTCTTCACAGTGGAACCAGACATATCAATCTGATTTAGAGGGAAGAGATCACTGGCAAGCAGCAGCTCCCTTCTTCTTCTTCTTCTTCCATCCTACCTGCAGGTCCCTGCTCCTCCATAGAGGCTCTCAGATGGAGAGGAATTTGTGCTGGGCAGTTTTTTTGGGGCAAAAGCCTGCCTAGACTGAAGGGAGCTGGCAGAAGCGACCCTCGGGTACAGAACCCAAATCCTTCCAGCCTTTGCTGGCCAGAGCTGGATCTGCAGGACCCGCCGCCACCCCATCGCTACTTAGTTATTGGTACCGAGCACCCCAACCTCCCCCCCGGAGGGGATGGCACCCGCCCGCCCAGCACACAGAAGCCTGGGAAGCCGGACCCAGGTGGGAACGCCCCCGGACCTGTCCGCCCCCGGGGGCTCTTCGGTCACCGGCCGCTGCGGTGCTGGGATGGGGTGTGTGGGGGGGAGACACGCAAAACACACCCCTGCGGCCACCGCCTGCCCCGCACCCACCAGCCCGGGGCCCCACTCCCCGGCAGGCCCCGCAGGGAAGCGCGGGGGGGCGGGGTGGCGCCGCGGCCGCAGGCCCCGCGGGTGGCGATGCGGTGCGGGAGGGGGG
>VZTU01034856.1:1665-29074 GCA_013400835.1 Zapornia atra
TGCTTACTGCTATATTTTTTGTAGCAGGCTCTTAGTTACTGTACTGTTTTTCTTTTTTCTGTATTGCTGCTGGTTTTGTCTGACCATGACATTACATTCATTTTTTATTATATTTTAAAAATTTTTGTATCAGAAGATAGGGGCAGAACTATACCAGTTGTCCACTTTGTATAGCCTTAATCCTTGCAAGGAGATTAAAGTGCCAGGTGCCACAAATGCCCTGGGATTGAGTACAGATTCCTAATCAAATATGTGTCCATATACCAAAAATCCCAACAAACATTATGAGTACTTACAGCTAATTGACATCTGGATACACTCAGAGAAGAAGTTCTGGTAATATTGCTTAAGAAACTGGAGGACAGTATATTTATATTCTTATATCCTGTCATCTTATTGTACACCATGTAAGAACAACGAGATGCAAAACTTGTAACTGAAGAAGAGCAGATTTTGTTGTTTTAAAAAAAAGGAAACTTTGTGGCTGTCTTCTACTCAGGCTTGCAGTACAGGTTGTAGAACATCAAAGATGTTTTTGGTGCAAGATATTTGTTGGTATGAGTCGTTATGAAGTTTCCTCTGTGGCTGGTTGAGCACATTGTTTTTGTCAGGGGTGTACTTAAAGTTTGGAAGGAACAGGACTATCCACAATGGTGTACTTAAAAACAAACAAAAAAGCGAAATCACTCTCTTGGTAAATCAAAAGTGAATAAAATTAACTGGTTTATCCAGATTGGGAAGTGAGATGTAGATAAAGTCTAATCACCCCTTTTACAAGAGATAAACTGCTTACCTGTTTTACTTTTGACTGTTCCAGCAGTGTTGAGGCTGTCTGCCAGAAGACTGAGTGGAAAATGGAAACTTGCAGTTCTTGTGTGAAGGGTATGAATGGTACCCTGAATGTGAGAGTCTGGGGATTCAAACCCAAGGTAATTCTGATACTTTCTCCCTACAAGCAGCGTAGCTTGTTCTGTGTTTCCTTTTATTACCTGACGTGTAAAGCTAAGTAGGTATTTTCAGAGGAAAACGCAACCCTGACTGAATTTCTAGTAGCTCAGGTTATGATAATGGCAGACTGTTAATACAGAGTACACATGGTTTGAGGATTTAAGTTTTCTGGAAGAATAAACAGAAGGGAAAGGAAGAATTTAGAAGCCTCAGTTTTCAAGATCCAAAGTCAGTGATTATATGCAAAATTTTAGACCAAAGGATATTACAATTTAATTTTCATCTTACCAACGCTGAAAAAAACCCAGAAGGAACTATGACAGTAGTGGTAGTGACAGTGAAACACCTGAGGACCTTACCCTAAATTTTAGTAGGTCTAAATGGTCCAGACAAGCACAGCCCTACAATATTAATTGATCTCCAAAAATATCTGTAAGAATCACATGCCAAGTAGGAACTCCCAACTTCTAATCACAGTAACTGAGTTATCCTGAACCATGATGCTTTTCCTTCATAACACAGTAGGTCTGATTAACTAGTGGAAACCTGGCTGCCGGGAAGCATAGTGTTGTTTTCTTACAGCCTCCTTTATTTACATAACTGAGCTAAAGCAGCCTTCTGATTTTAAACAGGGAAAATACAGAGAATAGTTTATTAATTTTATCTAAACCCTGGTCTTGAATAGTAGTTTTCATTAATTGCTCTGGAATACAAACTGATGATTTGGAATGTGTGGTTTCATTATATTGTTAAAGAGTAAGATCCAGAGTGATGTGTGCATGCTGATACATGAAGCTTAAGATTCGTTATAGTATGCATTATTATAGTGCAAGAGTAAAATGAGACTTCAACCCTAATTGAGGAGAGAATGACATCTGTGGGTAGCAAGAGATATGGTGTACTTCAGCTACATATTGAAGTGGTAAAACCAAAATGAAAGAAACAAGACACCTAAGTAAAGATCTCATTGTCCAACAATTGGATGATCTGGCATTCAGACATACACCAGTGTCCTGCATAACTCGAATTAGAAAAACAGTTGTGCTTAGTTTATGCATCTCCTTTTAGCCACTGGTTTTGCTCAAAGAAATATACCTGAAGGTTTCAATATATCTCCTTACAGCACTGGAACATTAACACCAAGTGCATCCAGGGAGGGTTTAATAGAATGCAGCATTAAACTGAGAAATATTATGCATACTTGTTTAGTTTGGGGTTTTCAGATATGTCTGCTGTGATTGAGGATACTCAGGTTATCCGTGATGGTCTGGCAATTCATGTGGTGGTGTCTGCTTTGAATCAGCTTCACTAGTGCACACAACTGTCCTGGTTGCACCATCAAAAAGCAACATTCTGTGTTGTAGAATATTCTGCTTTTCAAGAAAAAGATAACTGATGTCCAGTATTATATAAACACTTGGAGGTGTGATTAGAGCTCCCTTATTTTCCATATATAGAATGAGAGCCTTGTTCTGAAGAGCCTAGAGCAAATTTGAAAGAAAAAACATAGAGCTGTTGGAAAAACAGATTCTAAACATATTCTGCACCAGGGGTGTGCAAGCAACATAATAGAGCATCTGCTCCAGTCTGTGATGTTTGAGATTCCCTTTGAAAACACATGCTTTCATGTAGGCTTGAGGAAAGTTTCCCTCCTTTCTCCTCAAAGCAAACAATTAGTAGAAATGTGCCTTCATTTACATTACCAGCACTTCATCTCTCAGCAGCTGTTTTGTCAAAAAATTTTGTCTTTCACTGGTACATCTCTTCAGCCCCTTAAGGCACAAGTTTCTGAGATAAGAAGGGTCATTTGTTTTTAAAACATTTTCTGATCCCTTCATGAATATAGTTAGTGTAATCAAGCTGTTAAACTGAATTCACCCCTGACTTCATAGGAGTTTTAAGCCTGAAGGAAAGTTTTTGAAAGCGTATGGAACTGCCAGCCTGGGTGGTCTAACAAGTGTTCATACAGGGTGCCAAGTCCTGCGCATCTTTTCAATGGCTGTATTGATTTATGCCTGTGTACTGTAGCCATCACGCTCTGACCAGTTCAGTGACTTCACTCACATCAAAGTAAACCTTTCATTCCCAATACTTATATATAGCATTGCTTTGCTGCTAGCCTGTGATCATAACTGAAAATCTCTTTCCTACACTCATGCAAACATTTTTTATTAGTCCCATCCAATATGAATTCTCAAAAATTCAGTGGCAACTATGTTTCTTTGTGAGGGTTCTGGGGTTTTGTTTTTCTGAGCCCACTGATGATTTTGCAGGCAAGCAGGATGCATGAAGGTCAGATGCTGCTTATGCATTACTGAGAGTCTATCCAGAAAAATATGTTGAAAGGAAGGAAAGAAAGAAACAAAAGATTGTGATGATAAAGCAATGCAGATGAAATTCAGATGGAAACTGTAAAAGATCAAGTCTCTGCCTGCTTCATGCTGTTTCCCAAGAGCTTCCGTTGGGCCATCAACGAGAGAACTGGAAAGGATTAGTGAGGTGTGTCAAGTTTCAATGACACCTCTTCTGGACTGCTCAGAGATGGATTTTGGGGGGCTTCTAGAATTTACTTTTCCTTTTAGAGACAGGGGATCAGATTGGGGGGAGGGGATAGAAAATGCCAACTGCTTGAAAAAATGTGGAATTTCATATTTTCTTTGTGGAAGTGCTCTCTTCATGCATATATGTGCATGTGACTTCCCACAGATCCATGCCACTCCTCGAGGTATGAGCCTGAAAGTAGGTTAGTAATGCCCTGGACTGTCGCTATACAAATTTACAATAGTTTTTCAAGGCATATTTGGGAAACAAACAAACAAAACAGTTGATTTTTTTTCATTGCAAGACAGTTCCATGGAGCTCTGCAGCTTCATAGTGTACCAAGAAAAATTTCCAGTCCTTTAGACTCCTCAAATGTGTGAATCCATGTGTACAGACTGCAAGTTTCCAGAATAGGCTTCCTTTCCTCAGGTACCTTTATCTGTGATCCCTAAGAAGTTCCTGCACCCTGGTAGTTCACAAGTTACAGTGAATTTTCTGACAATGTCTCTTTGGGAAGACGTTTCAGTTCAGGAGCCTGGAGTCACATTTCAAGCTGTGAAGGAACACTTGTCCATCCACTAGCCCTTAAAGGGGCCTCCATCCCTTTTAAGATTTAGTTGCAGCCTAAGGTGTGCAGGAGGGACCTCTGCCAGCAGAATGACAACCTCCATGTCCTGTAGAACAGTGCAGTGTTGAGGAAAACTCATCAAGACTTGATATGCACTTGTAGAGCAAATATTAAAGAAGTTTACACGAGTGTGTGTCTGTGGAGGAAACCCTTGTTTCCTTGCACACGGTAATCATTCGCACATGCTGACAGATAAAATTGCTAAACTGTTATTCTTGCCTCACTCTAGTTTTTATAACAAGCAATCAAGTGACTGTGTGAGTCTAATCTGTCTGTTCAACAGTTGGGTCCAACAGCAAGCTGTGGTGCAGCAGGTGTAAGCATGTCAGATTGCACCCTCCAGGTCCTCTCCTGCTCCCCTGGCTCTTGGCAGCCAGGCCTTTAAGCTCAGCTTTCACAGCTGGACATGGCTTCTTGCACCTGCACTGCTGGATGTGCTTTTCCTGCCACAGCGTGAGCATTTTTCAGTCAACTCAAAGAAATTGGGTTTTATTAAGTGGTGCTTTATTAAAGTTTTATTTAGTCCTTGCTAGTAGGACCTTCCTGTTCTGGAGATCTCAAAGCCTCTCTCCTAGAATTCCATACAGCCCAGCAAAGCTGTAACGTGCACATTTTCCCAGTGGTTGATCTTTCCAACCATCCATCAGTTATCTGATATACCTCAGAGTATATAGCCCCCTCTACTTCACTCCTGGGGAGCCTGTTTGTGCCCTTCTCTCCCCTCCAGCTCCAAGACTGCAGAGATGAAAAAAAGGCCAGGGATCTGCAGATGCTGCAAGTATATGCCAGGGTGAGAGAAGCCTTACCTGTTGTATCATGTCCTCTCTGTTGCAATGCTGGTTGCGTCTGTCTGCCTATGCCGTGGTCTTGGTTCTGAGATGCTCAAGGGTTGCTTCTTGACCAGTTTCAAAGCATTTTGAATATCCTTCAAGGGGAAATTGTGCAAGGCCACTTGAGGGTATCCATCAACATTGGTGTGCATTTCTACACCCAGGTGTAGGGCGATATCCCTTCTCATTCCTGCGTAAGTATTGGCAGATAAGGCTTAGAGCTGCAAACATGTATTAGGACTTCTTCCATGTGAAAGTTTAGGAAGCTTAGCCTACAGGCAGTGCTAGTGAAGCCTGGATGAATTTAGAAAGATACACAGGGAGATGACTGGCCAGCTGATACCTGGTACTTGCTTATGTTGCTTTGGTGTTATGGTGTCTCCCTATTTGTTCATTTATTTCTGCCTCACTGTTGTTTCTGTGTCCTAACTGACTTATATAAGGAAGGCAGGAATTGCCTCTGATATCCATGTGTGCACAAGTACCAAACATGCTGGGATCCTCAGCAGAGGGTAAGTCATCAATGGTGCACAGAATTTCTAAGGTGGACTTCTGTGGTAAAAGAAGTGATTGGGAGAGCAAGAAAGTTTTTTAACTAACCCTACTACTGGGGAATGCTCTGCAGCTGATTCAAATATTATTAGAACTCTGACTTTTAACAAAGCAATGGAGTTAGACTCCTGGTTTTTTTCAGCTTCTGATTGACATTGGTGTCTGTCCAGTGAAAATAAAAACAAAGTGTCTAGATGTCTTTATAGATCCTTATTGTTTCATGTGGCATGTAAATTTGCCTCTGTCATGATCTGAAGTTATCAAGATCTTGCAAGTAGATTGCAAGACCATTTCACAACTATGCTGTAACTAACTGTTCTCTGGGATGAACAGGAATCCTGGGAAAATCCCTCTGGCTTATGACATTACAGTTTTCTGGTGATTGTACTTTCTTGCAATGTGTACTTTTTTTATTGGTAGATAGTCCAGTAGTGCTATTATAAATGGAGACCCTGTGGCCACTCTAATGACACTTAATGGTCTGACTGGGTCAAAAGTCCAGTGGAAGGTTATGTGGTTTTGTCCCAATTTCTTGAGTGCATCAGCAGAGGTCACATTTTTAACCTATTCTGTGTAACAATGGTAGTGCATAGAAAAAAAGTTATTTTCTCCAAATACTGAGAGGCTGCTTAGACAATGCCCTACCTCTCCCTGTTCTCTCACTTTTGTGCCACACTCCTCAGCAATTTTTGTCTCAGAGCATTTACAAAGGATTTAAACACTTTTGCCCTGATCTCAAAAGGTGAGTCAGCACAGGCCCAGTGGGGTTAACCTGATAATGACAAAGCAAGGGATAAAACCTAGATTCTGGGAAATCATTGGGGGCTCTCCTACAGCTTTATAGCCGTTGTAGGTAGGCTTTACAAACTTCACTAGCATCTATGTAGAACATGGTGTGTGGTCTGCTAGTAAACTTAAAAAGTCACAATCTTCTTGCCAGGATATGAAGGGTAGCTTTGTTTCTTCTGACCAGTATCCAAGCCACTAAAGCGAAGCACACAGGTATCTTACTAGGATTGGGATGCCCTGCAGTTAAATACACACAGTTCCTCCACAGTCAACATAGTAAATTTTTTCCTGCCACTACTCAGAATGGTAAAAAGAGACAAGGTATTGATGGTGGTGGTTTGAGGGTTGCAAAGCACATAATTATTGAGTCCTTTCTCCAGTGTCCAGGCAGCAAAGACTCATATTTTTGAGTAATAGATTTAGATGCAGCTAATCAGTAGAATGACAGATATGGATATAAAAGCCAACAGATGGCTTCAAGTAAGAAAGAGCACTGAAGGGCATAATTCAACATATTTTTCTTCCTGCAGGAGAAATACCACATCCTGTTTACAGGTTATCTGTTTGGTTTTGGCCAGACTCATCCCTTCTATAAATCATTTGCTCTGAATGGTATCAAAGTGGGAATTTTACTTGGGCCCTAGTGGTGTTTGTTTTGTGAGCTCTGGCTCTTAGACCATGGTTACAAGAAATCCAAAAGGATAACTCTTCTCTAAGGCTTTTTAAATTGCTCATTTAAATCCATATTTAAATGTATTCTCTTTTTTTTTAGTGTTATTAAATGTCAAGACACTGAAAACTAAAAATAATATTGTATATTTAATTCACCGTTCATATGGTATGAATTCACCATTCATATGGCACTGGTATTTCACAGAGTGTGAAACAGATAACAAGTGTAGACTTAGAGCCTGGGACTAGAGACAGACTTTGCAACATCTGAACTGTTATCTAATCAGAGATTTTACTCCCCCATAAACCTAATTGGGAAAAAAAAATAAATGACAGACATGAGATGTTAATTATATCATTTTGTGCCTTGGAAGGTGCTGAGTCTGTTGGGCAGCGTACCTGGCAGAGGTGCTAGCTGAGACACTGGGCACTACTCTGGTGAGTTTTCTCTTCTTACTTTTATTGCAACAGGGTCAAGATGATCAGTAATGGACTGAGTAATTTTACAGATGTTTGATTTGTTGTGCCAATCAAGGAAATAATTCCCAAATGAAGAATTCTTCTTGGTGGGAGGTGTTTCCAAAGATCATGGTCTACATTATCTTGTTCCATTTATCGTAGTAGCCTAAGTAATAGATATGCAGGAAAATATTGCTGACCATTCTTTACATCTACTTCTGGCAGATATTTAAGAGGTAATGTGTCTTTAAGTGTCTTTAAGTGTCTCCGCCTCTGAATCCGCCCACTTGATAGCTGCAGCAGCCTTGTTGACTCATAGAAGCTGTGTTCATACAATAGCCAGCAATGAGCCGTATTTTTGGAGATTTTAAGAGCACACCTCCTGCTATGTGTTTCTCGTTCTAGCTTGCTGGGGCTGAAGGTGTATGAAAGAAACGGTTTTAAGTTTCTAAGATATTGCAAAAGATAGTTCCTCCTCTCATCCTGGAAAATCCTGACAGACCAGTTGGATATCTTTCAGGCCTTTACCAAGAACTTTATCTGCTCGTCCCACTGTCTTTTTTACAGTAGAAAGACCTGAGACACCCTTAAGAACTGAGAATCTGAGTAATTTAAACAGATGGCTAATCCCAGTGCTGTCTGCAATGGACATCTACATCATCACCATCATCAGAAACAGAATCATCTCTTAAAAAGTGGAATCTATAAGAAAAATGGAATTACTAAAGGAGTGAAGGTAAGGTTTAATTGTTTACCCTAATTGCCTCAGTATTGAAAACAAATAGATAGTTGCAACATTACTTATTAAGCTAGTTTTATGGCGGT
The DNA here is from genome assembly GCA_013400835.1 of Zapornia atra. Lineage (NCBI taxonomy): Eukaryota > Metazoa > Chordata > Aves > Gruiformes > Rallidae > Zapornia > Zapornia atra. Next base: position 9,910 of record VZTU01034856.1, read on the forward strand.
CTTAATCTCTATTGAACAGGTAGTACGGATTAGGTTTGTGTGTGAAGTTTTAGTATCTTGGGTCCTGAAGCTGCTTTTTTTCTGTCATCCTGAACTTCAGTGAGAGTTGTTATGCTCATGCAACGTGCTGTTCTTTCCATGGACTAACTAGCCTCTAGTTAATAGAACACCTGCACACTGAAATATAGTTGTTTCCTTCTAAAACTTAACTGATGTTGGAGTTAACTTTGTGATGTGTTAATTGCTGGTGGAAAGCTGCTTTGCCACCTAAAAGTGTGTGTGGAGTGGTTTTTAAAGTGTGATTTACTGCTGTACAAGCATATCCAAAAAACATGTAGGCAGAGAACTGTCTTTTCCTGTGGTTTGCATTACTGCAAGGTTGGTTTAACTGATGTCTGATGCCTGCTCTCCAGCCTTGTCCTGCTTAAAATCCAAGTCAGTTCACTTGCGATTTTCTCAAGCTGTTCTCTTTGAAACCAGAGCTTCTCACTTATGTGAACGTTTTGTAGAACAGTTGGCACACAGCATCCTAAAGAAGGAACCACAAAACCAAAGGTGTACTTTCACCATAAAAGCACCTAAATCTTAAATGTTGTCTGTGATACCTGTTCTGACTGGGACCATACTGTCTGTCTTGAAGTGTCCTAATTCTGGATCTTGGTGTGATCGTTAGTAGAAAGTCTTGCAGTGCCTGGAAAAAGGCTGTCTTTACAGTGCAGTGTGATGGTGAGAGGAGGATGGAGAAGGTTGCTTTTGGAGCCTGAGAGCTCACCATACCACGCTGCTGAAAGCTTTAGACAAGGACTATGGCAGCTGTTTTACAAATAAACTGCTATCTTATATCTTTCTCTAAATGGAGTGCTCACACACCTAGTACTCTAATGAAGGCACGCCCAGTGTCATGCTTAATGATTGTCTGGCTTTAGGTGTCTCCCTTGGTATGGGTGTTTCCCATCATTGGCTTGTGTAGGATGAGGAAAGCAAAAAAGCTTGTGCAATGGTTGAAAAGGCCTTTCTTGGTATTTGCTTCCAGAAACCTAATCTAACATCCTTTTATATATCATGTGCATCTCAGGATTATTTTAGATATAAACTATTTGCCACAATGGTGTCTGAAATCTTTGTTTCAGTTTGAGTGGCAAATTTCAAGGACTTGTCATTCATGTCATTGCCTTGTCACACATTTATTGTTATCCTGCTGCAAATGAACAGTTTTGAAAGCCGTGGATTCCCAGGAGGGGATTACTTAGGATTTCCTACTTAGTAGGAAAGACAAAGCTAGAGAAATAAAGTAGAATATTACCAAGGGTGAGCAAAAAGGAAACGGCCTGGAAGGGGTGACAAAGAAATTAAGGAAATGTTAGTACCTACTAGATTTGTCTTTCAAGCACAATGTGGTTGGAAGAAAAGGGTTTTTAGCCTGGCCTGTGATGTGTGAAAGAAGCACTGAACCACTGGTAAAGATCAGCCCTGGCTGAGGAAGTGGTAAGGCATTGAGAAAGTTCAGGAGGCTTATCTGAGGCAGATTTGGTAAGTCCGGGTCTAGCACTGGGTTCTGAATTACCTGCTGTTTCCCCTCTGTTCCTGCTTCAAACACTGATTGGGAAAGGAGGAAACAATGACAGACAGGAGTCCTGCATGAACCAGGAATCTCATTCCTGGTAGGAATCTCCCCATTCCTGTCTGGTCTGTTTTCCCGCCCCAGCTGCCTCACCCTCTTTGGTACTTATGCTTTATACTGTTTTACAGGAACAGATACTTTTCCTTCCTGCCCAATCTGTTTACATGGCTACTGCTATAGGTTTGCAACTTCAGAGTCTCCCAGTGTGTTTATATTTGCAACACCTCGCTGAAGTTCGCTTCCCACATTGCAGCTGAGATCTGGGAAGCAGGGAATATGGCAGTTGGGTACACAAGGAAGCCTGTGCAGGAACCAGGCCCAGGTCTGTCATCATTCCAGTCATCCTCCTCCCTTACACCTCTCACTCTTTCTTTATCTTTCCCTAATTTCCCCTAACACTCTCACAGGCGCGCACACACACACACACACACACACAGATGTATATGTACTTTACTGCCTATTTGGTATGAATTCACCATTAAACACCTTATCTAGGTGCTGTGATATTCAGGGGATGTGACTGATGCTATTTCTAGCACTGGAGAGTTCTGGTAGTTCTGAAACTTGGGGTTAGTTACAGTTGTGTTACTTGCAAGGGGAGGAGTAAAACATGTTCTGGTTTGAGAGGCAACTGGTGGTGCAGAGGCTGCAGCAAGGCTATGATACAGTGAAGGTTTCTAAGCAAGAAATATTTAGCAATAGTTGCACACAATTGACTGACTGGAACATCAGGCTTTACAGAAATTGTCTCCATAAACCTTTTTTTACTAGGGAGCCCACAGGAAACATTGACTTCAGGAAAAGTCAGTGGCTTTGGAAACTGTCAGTGTGTCAAATTGTTTTGTGTCTTAATGATGTGTCTTAATGATGTAAGAACACTTTGGGTATTGCTGTGTGTATGACAGAAGTAGAGAATCAATTCTGATACAGCAAAACCCCCAGGTTTCCAAAGAAAGGATATTGTTTAAGGGGTTGGGGAAAGTAATCAGGGATGATCAAATGTGGGAGAGTAGGGAGGTTCTCTTTGCTTCTGGCAATCTGTGGCATACCAAAACTGGAAAGGAGGTAGCCAAGTGAGGAGACAGCAGAGTAACATCCTACCAGAAGGGAAACGGTTGCTTTTGGGGAAGAGATAACACCACTCCAGGTGGGATTGCATTTCTTAATAGCTTCTGTGATTGTTTTAAGCCTGAGTCACTCAATTCTAGCTGATAGCACAGAATCCCTTGGACACCAGGCCTAATTGCATCCCTACAACCACCCTGCACTCTTGCATTCATTGAAAGTTGGACCACAGTAAGATCTTAGCTTTGAGAGGTGAGTCGTTGGCCATGTCTTCCATTTCATTAGCATTTATAACACAGGCGAATGTGTTATATTCTTCCAGAACCTGTAGCCTGGACTTCCTTTTACCCAAAACACAATTCAGTAGCTCACCTATTTATCTACAAGATATACAAGAAAGATGTGGAACTGTTGGAGAGGGTTCAGAGGAGGGCCACAAGGATGATTAGAGGGCTGGAGCACCTGCCCTACAAAGAAAGGCTGAGGGAGCTGGGCTTGTTCAGCCTGGAGAAGAGAAGGCTGCGGGGGGACCTCATTGCAGCCTTCCAGTACCTGAACTTATAAGCAGGAGGGGATTAAACTTTTTAAAAGGGTAGATAATGGCAGGACAAGGGGGAATGGACTAAAGCTAAAGGAGGGAAGGTTTAGATTAGATATTAGGGGGAAGTTTTTTACAGAGAGAGTGGTGAGGTGCAGGAACAGGCTGCCCAGAGAAGTAGTGGATGCCCCGTCCCTGGAAGTGTTCAAGGCCAGGTTGGATGGGGCCCTGGGCAACCTTGTGTAGATCCAGGCCTGGAGGTTGGTGGCCCTGCCTGTGGCAGGGGGGGTGGAGCTCTATGATCCATGGGGTCCCTTCCAACCCAGACCATTCTATGATTCTATGATTCTATGATCTAACGGTAGTAGCTAAAAGGTATTTTCCTAGCGATGGTTTCTTTTGCTGTTATATTGCTGTTGATTTGGTATCAGTAGTAGGGGCCATTGAATTTTTAAAACAATAAATATGTTTGTCAAGTGGAAACATCCTTTTCCTACAGTGCACATGTAACAATTTCATTTCTTGGATAGATCATTTCCTTGGATCCCTTACGGAGCCTCCAAGACAGTATAAAGCTATTTGTAAATTCGTTTCTGTTCTGCACTGAGGAAACTTGCTGTGAACAAGACTAAAGCCTTTTCCAGGGCTTTCAGGCTCCCTTCTGAAAGCAAAAAATAACCCTAGAGATATCAAGCCTAGTAACATCTGCCCCACATATTTGGTAGCCTGAAAATAGCCTCCAGCATTTTGGGGGATCTAAAATTCGGAAGCTTATTATGTTTACCCTCTGTCCTGTGACTTCAGGCCCTACTTCTAAACTGTTCTACTCTGCTATTGGTTCAATATTCCAGCAGCCAGCCTAAATCCCTTCCATGCTTTTGGCTCCCTTGCTTTTCATTCTCTACTTGCAACATGACAGTGTCACTTAGTCCCCAGTGAAGATCTTAAAGAAAACATTAGATGTTTAAAAAGAGAGTCACAAAAGGAACATGCCATACAACTGTTCTCATAGGAATTTTATTGCACGTTGTAAATGCCCCCTATAATTTCTGTGTGCTCTGTCCTCTCACATACATACAGCACTTCATGGGTTTTTGCAGTAGTTAGTGTAACTGGGGCATTTTCGAGGCAAACTCAATGAGTCCTGCAGGAAAAAAATAAGCTAATTCCCACAGTTAGTCATGTGATCAGGCTTATTAATGAGAAAGGAGGGAGAGTTCATGCTGATTAGACTACAACCTTTCCCAATGTTATCAGCCTCAGCTGTGCGACCACAATGATCTGCCAACAGAATATTTTTTTTTTCTGAAATATCTTCATTTTTTGGTGCTGGTTTGGGTAAAAACAAACTGCAAGGGGACTTTTTGACCTCAGCCTGTTTTACCTGCAGCACCTAAGCCTTTTGGACCTGTTTCATTGTGCATGTACTAGTGAAAACAAGCCCTCTGGATTTCATAGCTGGAGTGACAGCAGGAAGACATGGAGAACTGGTTTTCAGTCAGAGCTATCTACCAGTTACTGCACCAATTGCTTCATATGCACCACAGACATGACGTCCTCATCCTCAGTCCCTGCCTTCTCTTCTCCTTGGTTTCGAGCTGCAGAATTTCATTGCTTTGCACCTACACTTTCAGCCAATAATCACAGGTCCTTGTTCCACACCCTTGTTTTCTGTCATCTACCCTGCTATGTGATGAGCTCAAGGCATTGGAAGCAGGAAATGTTGAAGACATCTTTCCGCAAACTGTGACAGTCATGTAACAGTCAACAACTCCTGTAGCAATGCTTTAAATGTATTGCATGAGACTTGATGTGCAAGGCCAGAGATTTTTCTCATAGCACAGTAAATAAGTTTCTAGTTGGGCTGGAGTCAGTATGTCACTAACACTTGGAAAGCTCTAAATTCAGTTAAGTTTTGGAAGTTTGTGGCTTGACAAAAATAGCATGTAGTGATTTGCTTTGGCTCATCCTTGTATTCATGAAAACAAGAAAATGAATCGGGAGACTAGCTCAGCCAACCAAATTGAGCTCCAGTGCAAAAAGCAATATGCAAGAGGTAGAAGTGGGAATAGGCTACAGAAAAGGAATTTTGAAACATTGCAGGGGCATGTGGGGAGAGTGTTAGGAAAGCCAAAGCTCACCTGGAGTAGACACTTACAATGTATATCAAAAGAAGTGAGATCTTTTACTGCTACATTAGTTGTAAATGAATAAACACAGCCTATTGCTGAGTGGGGTGGATGACTCAGGGACTGCAGATGCAGCTAAGGCTGAGGTACTCTGTGCGTTCTTTGTCTCAGTTTTCACCGACAAAGTCTTCCAAGCCTCTGTGTCATCAAACTACCAGTACTGGAAGAAGATTGAGTCATGGCTCTCTTAAGAAATCCCAACCCATGTAAGTCCATGCAGAAGGGAAGCATCCAAGTGTGCTGGATGATGTCACAGTGATATCACAGACTATCATCTTTGAATGGTCATGGATATCAAAGATCCCTGATAAGAAAAGCAAATGTTCTACCTGTCCTCAAAAATTTGGATAATTTCTATCAAACGTGGTTTCTGGGAGTATAGAGGAGAAGTGACTTGGAATACCAAAGATAAATGCTATTTGACTGTCTTCTGTGAAGTGACTATGTTTGTGAATAAGGGGAGAGTAATGGATATCATCTACCTTCAGTTTAGCAATACGGTCCTCACATGCTGCTTGGGATATTACGGTCTCGATGGGTAGACCACAGGTTAATAACTGTCTGAATCATTGGGCTCAAAGGGTAGTGGTTAATGGTTCATACTTTGCTTGGACGCTGGAGGGGTTTTGTATATGGGGGGGACAAAAAATCAATGTACAGGTAACAGCACTGGGACATGTTGCTCTGGAGCCTTCATCATGGAGCTTTTCAGGACTCGGTTATGCAAAACCCTGAGCACCTTGCTAAGAATTTGGTCTTGATCTGCCTTTGAACATGGGATGAACGAGACCAGCTGAGGGCCCATCTGCTCTAAGTGAGTCCGTGACCCTTTAGTGTAAGGTGTCAGCATTTCTCTGGTGAGAGCCAGTTGCAGTGATCAAAAAACCAGACAGAACTGATGCAGAACCCTGGTGAGGTTTCTGTGGGTGTCTACCTGGCTCAATCAGCTTATTCTTGCTGAGTGTTGGTAATTAGTAAGAGCCATGAAGTGGCTAGTCCCATGTCTCTTCAGCGTGAGATTTAATTACCTTTATAAGCTGTAAGTGGTCTAACTTTCAGAAATAAGTAAGCTTATAGGCATTTTCTACCTGCTATGTTGATGAGGTATATAGCTGGCTGGGTTCCATTGCAGAAAGCAATTTCATTAATACAATGGGCAGCGTGATAAAATAGTGGCTTCTTAGGACTGTCTGGGTCTCCATGTGAACCTGCAACCACAAAACCAGGAATAAAATGCAAAAAGTGTATTTATTTTTGTTACTTTGCCAACCATGAGCTTCCCCAAAGTGACACCTAGGCAGAGGCACACACACAGCAACGCAGGTACTGTGGAGCTTGGTCCATGCTAGAGGACCACCGAACCTGTGTTTTCACCTGTATTTCCGGGATTCACACAGGTGTAGTTTATCACTGTGCTTTGATCTTTCCCACAACCTGGCAGGAAGCTCAAGCAGGTTTGATAGTCTCCTATAGATTCCTCTAACTCTATCACAGGCTCATGTTATCAAAACAGATGTTCTACTTGTCCAGCATACAAGCCTAAACCACAATTAGAATGATACATATGTCTTTCTACACCTCAGCTGCAGGTCACTCGAGCATGTTTATAATTGTCCTCACCAATCTTCTGTTACCTTCCCAGTCTCTATAAAACCTGACTTTTCACCAGAATAATGGCTAACATGGTGCCGCCTCTCAGAGCTTGCTGTTTGTGAGTGTGCCGTGGTGATTCAAATCCTGTTTTATAGGACACTAGGCAACACTACAGAGCCCTTAATGTATTATGATATGCAGGTCTCTCTCTGCTGCCAACAGACATATGAACTCTCTCATGGATTATTTTTTTTTTAATTTCTTCTTAAGGAAAATTAACTTTTATTGTGGCTAGGACTGTGGCATTGACCAGCAAAACAGGAAATTAAATTTCCCTACAATGACCAGCGGCTCAGCCAGAGGATTCCTGCCATTCCTGGCAGCTAACTTTTCCACAGAAAACACTTTTGACAGCAACCAAGCCAGAAGTTTTGTGAGACTATTGTCTGAGACAGTTGTCATTGGAGGCTGGGTGTTGTAACCATTGTTTAAAAAGAGCAGGTGGTGGGAACCAGCAGTGTTGTGTGCCAGAGTCAAAAGGAGCTGGAGAGTTTTGTGTTTTAGGATATTTTGATACAGCCAGGTAGCTATAGGATTCAGCAAGATACCTTTAGTATAAAACTGTGAGGTCAAGAGCTGAATTTCCAGAGCAGATTCCATCTGTATGCACCCATGTCTTCAGTACAAAGCAGCATTTAACCTGTTCTGGCCAGATGACTTTCTCCCTCCTGAAATACTTGGAATTTCTGGGAAAACATCCATGTAGCAAAGCCTTGTCTGTTCTTCCCATCATCTCAGTCTTTTTGGAAATTGTTCGGCTATATCTTTTCCTTTGGCCAAGCATAGGCTTTAGCATGTGCTCTGTCATTTCCCCCCCCCCCAAAAAAAATGGTTTTCCCCTTCAGCCTACCAAGAAGTGAGGATTTATTATTATTGGAAAGTCAAACTGTGGCAAAGAGCTGAGACTTGTAAGCCATTTCAGCTGACATCATGCTGAACTCTACTTCCTCCAGGAACTTCCGTTGGAGTTTCTGCTTCCCTGGTGCAGCTGATGATTCATGTGGTCTGTGGAGCTGTCATACATCCTTCTCTGTGACCTGCATATAGCTATCTGAGTCTTCACCCTGGCTAATCTTCTCCTACTTGCAAAGCTACACATGGAATCATAGCTGCTGTTTGTATGTTCTTAAGCTTCTTAGGGCTGTTGTGCAAGAGAAGACCTCAGTCTGTCCCCATATTTCAATTTCTTGACTGTTCCTCATGTCTCCACAAAACTTTGTCTTCTGAAAGGAGCATTTCTACCCCTGTGGTCCTCAGGTTGCACTTCCAGAAAGTAAAGGCAGCTGCAATCAGACAGTTGTGCACAATGTTGTACAGGAGATCTGTGAAGATCACCCAGACCTCTACCTGGAGAGTGGAAGATATACAGATATTTCCCACCCGGTCCTAACAGCCATGTGTCAGTGACTGTGGTGAGTTAGATGGGAGCCTTGGAGGCCAGGGAATATAACTTGAGAAATAAATTTAAGAGGACCTGTACTTGTCACATTGCACTTGTTTGTCAGTTGTTCCCCAAAAGAATCCAAGCCACATGATCTGATCAAATATATTTCCTACTTGGGTCAGCTGCTGATCAGCCTCAGAGTCTCAAGTGCTACACATATCCCAACACCAAACAGTGAAACAACTCAATGTGGACTAGCTTTTGTTGAAGGTGTTTCATGGTCCAAAAAAGCATTTGAAAAATCAATGTGTTTTCCTAGCTTCTTACAATCATATTCATGTAAGTTCATGAATTTGAGCTTTTGAACTTCCAGCAGTTTCTTCACATCAGGCATGCTCAAAGGAAACCTTTCACTTTGCCCGAAAACATGTCTGCTTGTGTCTCAATGTCGTCTCTTCTTTATGTAAGGCATTGCTCTTCTGTGCAATTTTTTCCTTGCATCACTGTTATATAAACAGGGTTTTTGTTTGCATGTGTGGGTGGTAAGATTGGGAGGTTCCAGCAGCAGGTACCAGGGTGTGTTAATCTGCAAGGGGGGAATCTTGGGGTTTTGTTTTGCTTTGATCACAAAGGAAAAAAACCCTGTTCAAACTGTTTTGATGCAATCTCCACCTCTTTTCCTCTTTTTCTAATCAAAAGTATCCTTCACCTATGGGCCTTCATCCTCAGTTTCTTTTCACTTGGTTTAGGTTATTAAAAAAAAGCAATAGTGAGATTTTTAGAAGCCTTTAGGTATTGGATTGATGCATCTGTAGGTGACTATATAAGGGGTACTGCAAAGTAGATTCTGCTTTCTCTGTATGCACAGTCCAGTTTCATCCCAGGTTAAGAAATACAAAATTACTTCATCAAATAATCTAGGAAAAGCCCTGTATTGGTAGAACTCGTCTATGAGTAATTTTGGTGTTTGAAAACATTTCTTAATAGTGTCTCTTCAAGTTGAACTCAGAACCTTTGTTTCTAAAATCTAATTCTTACCCATAACCAAGCAGGAACAATTACAGATTCAAAGCTAGACATGTTTGCCAAAATCTACCCTTTTTAAAGAAAAAGGTTAACATATTTATTTTTCTTTCTGTGACAAGTATGCTGTTGATCTATGCAAAGTCTAATTGCTTGCTCTTAAAATCTGCAGGTTTTCAGGGGATAGAAAGCTTATCAGTTCTGTAATCTGCTTTTTCAGATGAATATTAATGGAACTGATATGTTGCTGTGCTGTAGTGTGAAATCTTGGATATTCTGTGTGCATTAGTAAGACTTGGTAAAATAATTTTGTGTAGGTTTGTGTCCTGAGACAGGAAACACATGCTTTGGGAACTGGGGAGAAGCTTTAATAAAATTGAGTTTCACCTTGGCTTAAACCTTTTGTCTCAGGAGAAGGGAAATTTACTGCATCCCTGAAAAGGACTTAATTGTTCTCCTCACATCTCTTGCTCACCAGTGAAAGCTAAAGGAATAAGATTCTGCAAAAGATCACTGCCTTTAACCAGAGATACACAGGATCAAGAAAGGCTGCAAGCAAGCCATCTTTATTTCATGTCTACTGTAAGGGTGGATAGCTGAGCATATGGGCCCCGCAGCCCTGTCCTTTGAGCATTGGTACTCAGAGTAGAAACCTAGTAGAAGACTTGTTAGAGCAGCAATTTTCAGCATAAAGGAATGTTGCAAGATCTTCCATGTCCTTCCATGTACCATGTCACGTGTACATGTACAAGCACACAGGTTCACTGTCCATTTCCAACAAGCTTTTCTCTGCACTTCATTAGTATCTTTGTTCTTTCTAAATTTCCATTGTGATAAGAGAAATTTTTTCTCTTTATAGTCTTTACTATATAAAGGAAGTCCTGTCATCACCTCTTTGATTTGGTAAAGAAATCACTGTGGGTTTCTGTATTAGAAATCCATTTCTGGAGGTTACACAAGAGAGAGTCAACAGACTTTCTGTCAGCAATGAACAGGACTGTGTCACCAAGTATGACAGATTAAAACTGGAGGCTCTGTCAGCTTCCATCTGACCCCAGCCCAAAGTATAAATTAATTGATGCTTTTGAAAACGTTGGCATGAACTTCTTTATGCTTTCAGCACAGCATAATAAAATTAAGCAAATCAAAAGGTAAAGATCAGCTGTGGCCATCAATAGGTGGAAAGTATTTTTAAAATTGCAGAGGTAAGGGACTATTACTAGGTTTCTATATCTGTGATTCATTATAACTGGAGACCTTTTGAAAACTTATCTTGCACATGGGCTGAGAATTACATGTATTTATGTAAGTGAGGCAAAGCATGGTTTTATTTTATTTTTTTCAGTATCAGAGACTTTCAGGTCTTTTATTGTTTCATAAAATAAAGCATTGTGATTCTGTGATTTTGTTATAAAGATGTTAATGTTTACAGGAGACAAAATTACATTCAATGACAAGTTATGCAGATTCTTAAATGTCAACTATGAGTGCTTGTTTTTATTCCCTGATGACCATTTTATAGGTGTCAAAAGTGTTTGTAGTTGGGTAAGGGGACCATTGCATGGGCTGGGGGAAAGACTCACCTATGTAGTTTGTTCTTTCAGCATGGTAGCATTAGATGATCTCCCTTATTTTTGACCTCATTTCCTATGGAATCAAGACTTGTTCAGCAATACTATGGGTCTTTCAGCTCCTTAACAACTTGTGAACTAGTCAGCCATTTTTAGTCAGATTTTACAAGGGCATATCATCCACTCTTTCCTTAAAGTAGGCAGCTGGGCATAGGAGAAGGGCCCTACACATTCTCTATTGAAAGAGAAGCTGCAGTAGGAACTCATTCCTCCAGTACCCTAGAGAGTCTGCAGTAGAAAGATTTGATCTATGTCCCAAATAAGAAGGAAGTTTCTGTCAGTGTGTTGTTTTATTTGACCCCAGAGTCAGTCAACATGAGACACGTGGAAACCTAGAATTTATTATTCCCAGAGTTCACAGTGCACTGTTTCCTTCTGCTCTAACACGTTTCTGCATGGTACATATTTTATCATTGCATTTCTCTGGATTTATTTATTCTGTAAACTTTATGGAATAAAGACTTTCTTTTCTGTTATTGTCTTCTAAAATACTCAGTACACAGGGGATCAGTATCTGTTAAGTGTACCTTCATTCACAGGGGTTTTCTTCAAAGTCCTTCCACTTATCAGTGATGTGTAAAGCAGTTAACCTTTCTCCTGTTCTAGTGCTACTAGTACATAAGGATAGAAAAGTGTATCTTGGTATCATTTCTCATGGGACATTTCTTCTCTACCAGTCGATCTACTGATGAAACTTGAGTTCAAGTTAAAAGTTATACTTTCTGTTTTGCAGTAAATCAATTTCAAGTGTTGTCATGAATCATTTCTTCATCTTTAGAGAAGGCTTGTCCGAAAGTGGGCAGATTCAAACTCATCGTCTTCAAAAGCTGCATCATTTCAGTTCACCTCCTGCTGATCAATTATCTCACCTACTTAGCAATGGCATTATAGTGGGAGGTGTATTTTGGGACATCAGCATAAAGATAGAATTAGAACAGATGCAAACCTGTCATTCTGGCAGGTAGTTTCTGTAAGCTTGGCCTGAAGGTCAGGCGTTTTAGAGAGCTTTGGCTACTTTCTTGAGATTTAGACAATCATAATTAAGAGTATTTCAGTTTTCAGGGCTACACTTATGGAATAACTTGAATAGTTTGGAAAGCCTGTTAAAGAGCTTTTAATTAGATAGCCAAGAAAGGCTTCTGCCTTAAAAAGCGTAGTCTATACAACTGGCAGAGGACACTTTGAGAGTTCTTTAGTTTTCTTGTTATTTTTAGTGATGTTTTGCTAGGGAAGCTAATTAAAATATCTCTACATCTTGACACCTCTCTGTAAGTAACCACCATGGTTCCTGACAGTAATTTGTTTGCAGTCTTTACCATTTGCTGCTTATTCCTAATTTCCCAGCTTATAGCTAGGAAGGCCACATTTGAAGGCTACATTTAGTCGCTATTGCACAGTATGATGGATTCTTGGCTGTGCTACATGCCCACTTAGCTGTGTGCCCAAAAAACCCAGCAGTTTTCTACTAGTTTCACAGGATTTGCAATGCAATATTTCAGCAGAGATAGAAGAGATGGGCATCGATCATGGGTTGGCAATCATATTTGCCAACTGTAAACCTTCTTGCAATAGGAAACAGCTTTATGTGTGTGATAGTAATAAACAGAGTTACTGGGTCTGATGATAAATCTTCAGGCATAGTTTCTGGAACTTGTGGTAGAAGCAAATGAACCAGTATTACTTTCTATGTTATTGGACAACTTTTTTCTTAACTTGAAACAATTAGTGGGGTCTCGTTTCTTTATTAGCCTCTTTTTGCCATGGTTAAAACAAGCAGACATACCTGCTATACCAAAACCTATTCACATGGTCTTGGCAGATCATTGCAAAACTAAACAGTAGTTGATTATTTCAGCCCATATTATTTAGATTATTAAGATTCTGCAGACGTCGTAAATAACACTTTTCACAACTGAGTAGGTAAGAACATTACCAGGACTTGGCAACATTCTGTGTTTTGAAAAACAAATCAAGACTGCACACACATGCAAGACACTGGAAAGAAAGGATGTCCCTAAAGCTGCCAGAGATACGTATGGATGCTGTCACTTTTGAAATAGGAAAGTTAATTCTTGAGTTGCAGAATATCAAATTCATCTAAAATTGGTTAGTTTGCATATTCAGATTACTCATCAGGTCGATACAAAGCTGTGTAGGTCATAAGCCAAGCAGGTTACAGTTGCAAACAAACAGTTTGGTTTAGGTCTTTCACGTGTTATGAAAAAGCATGCATGTAAATAAGAGGTACCTGTCTAATTATTCAAGTGGCTACATTAGGGTCGAGGAATCACCAATGAACTTTTGTAACTCCTCTTCACTTTCAAGTCAAGGTCAACAAAATCTATATTGGTCAACAGAAGGAACAAAGAGCTCTCTCACAAGTGACAGTTGGCCAGTCAGGGTGGAAATGAGGGAGTGAGATAAAGCAGTGGTTGAACTGGAGAGTCTGGCTTGGTTGGTTGTTCTGTGGAGGGAGCTGTGAGCTGCGTGCATCCAGCAGTGTGGTACTGCTGGGGTGGAGCGTTGTGGAGCTGCCCCAGGGAGCAAAATGCTCTGTGAGAACTAGGTCAGGGGAGTGTCCAGCTCCCTGGGGGTGCTGGCATAGCTGGAGGCTAGAGAGGGAAAGCCAAGGGGAGGTGAAAGGTGGATGGGTTGAGTCTGTGGCAGGTGATCTCAACCAGGATGAAGGCAAGAAACAGAGGGGAAGGAATGGCGGAAGGAGGGGAAGATGTCGATCTGTAAGCAGCTGCAACCTCAAAGGGAGGGAGTTGCTTTTCTTTTCCTTCCTTTTATTTTGCAGATAGCAAGGAAATGGGACTGGCTAGCGGATAGCTGCAGAAACATGATTTCACAGCCAGCATGTCTATTGACTAACACACAGTACTTTGAAATGTGGTACTTAAACGTTGACTGAACATGCAGATAAAATAAGAGCAGCAGTGCTTGCCTTGGGTGCTACTGCCAGCTTCCTACCATGCTCTCACCAGGAGAATTCTAGCATAGTCTTTTTTGTAACTGTTTGCAACATCCTTCTTCTGTTCATCTGAGCTACTGAGACTGCTTTAATATATTTTGTCATACGTTTTTTCAAGAATATACTTGAATTTTACAATTTTCTTTCCAAATCCAAAATTGGGCTGTTGTATTTCTGCAGAAATGTGATCTCCTCTGCAGTAAGTCTCTTAAGATACCAGAAGCAGATTAGAGGGCTGCGTGGGACTGAGATGGATCTTAGGAAGTGAAGATAGAATTGCATTTTGTTTTGTGTAGGAATGCAAGCCTTCTACATTATTCTACTGAGGTTTGTAACAGAGGAAAAGTTTGGCAACACTTATCCTCTTAACTGCAGAGACATAAGGAATTTCAACATAATTCAACTCTGCTTTGCAAACTAAGTGGTCAGATTTTTGGAATGGCTCCCAGAGAAAATAAAAATCTTCCAAAATTCTGTGGTCTATGATCCTTTCTCCTGGCAGCACAGGAATGCCCACGTCAAATTTTTTCCATTCTTGGCATGAATTTACTCTCCCAGAGGTTATGTTCTGTTTTAATGCAAATAACCTACATGGTGTGACACACCTGAGTACTTTAAAGATTTGACATCCCATTCCTTCTAAGACATAAGTGATAATCTGAACCTTAAGCATAATTTTTATTTTATTTTCTGTACTTTCCTATATATCTTCACTTACCATTGTGCTGACAGTTGCATTTTCAGTTCTCTAGGCATGGTGTAGGACCCAATCTTACTACTTTGCTGTCCTCAAGAAATACAGTGGATAAGTCTAGCCAAGTCTGCTTTTTTGGGCAACATGTCTATGGTAGAATCCCAGTTTGGATATTCTTCTATTGTTTGGGGTTTTTTTTTCTTTCAAAACCCCCCTTCTAGCTGGTTTTCTTCAATAACCAGTAACAAATGATACTGGATTTTACCCCCACACTTTGGCTTTCTGTGAAAATGAATCAGCAATGCATTTGGTAAAGCAAACTTGTAAATAAACTACCTGAAGAGAGCATTTCTGTTTCAGAGTATTTGGCATGATGTTCTACAGTCTCTCTGCATGCTTTTCCCCTACTCTTCTGAAATGGGCGTAATTTCTTGTTGGTCCCTCAGGGAAGCCAGTGCCTTTCACTGTATGGTTCTGTATCATTTCTACACAGCAGCTCCAGTGCACATGGATATACAGAGCACTTGGCTTAGTCTGAACTGCCTTAACCCTCCTTTCATCCAAAAGGAAAGACCTCTCATTTATTTCTCTTTTAACTTGCTATAGCTCATAGTACACTTTGGGGATTAGACTCTAGAACTGGAGGTGGATGTAGGCAAGACTCAAGCCAAACTACTGCTCTGATTGAGTTGAGCCTGATTCCAGAGAAGGAAGGTACTGCCAAGGTATTTTGATTTTGTAAATCAGCTGGCAAGCCTGGCACCTCCTGTATAAGCTGTGAGCCCCTGTGTGTCACTGAAGCAAGACCTTGCCTTTAGGCACTACAGAGATCATCTGCCACATGAACTGACGTACTGCAAAATAAAGAGTGTAGCTTGACAGTGGAGGGCATTATTGTGTGATCTCCTGCCAGCCTGGAGTTAGAAGCACTGCTGCTTAAAGGGACATCATTGGAAGCATCAGGTCCTCCCATAATTCAAGCAATTATTTAAACAGGTAACTCAAGCTAATGACATAGTTTAGCCTTTGCAGCTGACAGTTCTGTTTTTCTGGAAGAAAGATTCCTCTTTCTTTGGAAGTTTCTGTAGGGCCTTTTGCTGCTGCCCATAGCTACATTTCCTGAGTACCAAGTTGTGCTTTCTTTGCAGCTTGCACTGCCTTAGCCATATTCCCCCACTCACAGACTCTGGATTCTGGCTCATGGGTCCCTTCTGTTGTGCAGCTCTACCCAAGTTGTGTTCTAATTGCTTCTGCTTTCTTCCTCCTGAGCAGAATGCAGCACAAAACTGTGTCCAGTTCTGGGCTCCCTGGTATAAAAAAGACAGGGATCTCCTGGAGAGAGTCCAGAGAAGGGCTACGAAGATGATTAGGGGCCTGGAGCATCTCCCGTATGAGGACAGGCTGAGTGAGCTGGGGCTGTTTAGTTTGGAGAAAAGAAGACTTAGGGGGAACCTAATTAGTGTTTATAAATATCTTAGACATGGGATGCAGGGGGAATTGGCCAGCCCCTTTTCAGTGGTCTGTGGAGACAGGACAAGGGGCAATGGCTGTAAACTGGAGCACAGGAAGTTCCGCACCAACATGCGGAAGAACTTTTTCCCAGTGAGGGTGACAGAGCCCTGGGACAGGCTGCCCAGGGGGTGTGGAGTCTCCTTCTCTGGAGATATTCAAGTCTCATCTGGATGCCTATCTGAGTGATATGGGCTAGGGAGCCTGCTTTGTCAGGGGGGTTGGACCCAATGATCTCTCGAGGTCCTTTCCAACCCCTACGATTCTGTGATTCTGTGAAGATGTAGGAACTGCAAATAGTGTTTTACTATACTTTTTGTCTTCTAGCGGCTGCTGTGCTCTGAACGGTTAGCTTTGATCTATGAAAATGAAGAAAAAAAGGGAGAAAGAGACAACCATACTGTTTGCTATGAATTTGGTCCTCAAAGGGGGAAATTCTTGAGTTATAGTTATTCTGCATGCCCTTCTTGTCACTCCTGATTTTGTATCAGCTGGTTTGGGTTTTTTTACACAGGCTAAAGTTTTTCCATTAGTCCATAAGGGACCTGTCAGGATGGGCACATAAAATTTCTTCATTCAATTTAGGATGATTAATTTCCTGTATGAGAATGAGGGGGCTACAGAGCTTCCTTCCCTGTGGAATAGGAAAGAATGAAAACAAGGAGTTGTCTGAGTATACTAGTATTGTTTCAGAATCCACTGTGTAGCATTATGTCTGAACCATCTAAATATTTACCTTCAGGGGTGTCTTCAGGCAGATTTTTCCAGAAGTTTACATGTGTGAGACCTCAGATAGTTCAGGGTTTTTTCACTGCTGTAACTGAGCTTTATTAAATCTTCATCAACTGATTTGTACATGGGACATGCTGAGATCATATAACTTTGCACTTATGATCATTCCTTAGAAGTAAATGATATTTTTCTCTGCTACATGGTGGAATGTAAGTATGTAGTTCACCCTCTCAGAGTAGTTACTGGATGAACTAAAATTGTCAAAACAAATTTGAGACCTCTCTCCACTGGAGCTGAGAGACACCTGCAGCTTTTGTCATTGCTCGTTATTTGCCTCATTGCACAAATATGTTTGTAGCAACCATTATAAAAGAGCACATCATAACTTTTATGTTTAGGTTTGTAATTTCTTGGTCTTTTACAGATGTGTAAGTGTAGAGATGAAACATGAGGTCTTCTGAAAAAGGTTTATTTATCTTCTGTGTGAAGTTTTACTGTGACTTGCTTATCGCTTATAATATTAAACAACAATTTTTGTTCAGAAATACAAACCTATTTTACTAGTACTTTAAAATCTTTGAGTTTCAATGGACTTTAAAACTACATTCCTTTCTGAGGGCAGGTGAGCCTTCCTTTTGGGTTTTGTTGACAGTGGTCATATTTGAGAATTGACTGGTATATAAGCATTTTCTGTCATTCCTGAAATGTGCCAGGTATTAGGAGAATATATGGTTGATTAGAGCTTTAGCACTTCCCTTCTAGATGGTCCCGTCTAGTCTTTGCTGTGCCAGCTACTGTTTGTCTATCTTGGTACTTCCCAAATTTAGGAGCACACACACAGTGAACAGAGGTGTTATACTACTGGAAAAGTCAGAAAAACACTATCATATCCCTTGGAAGATAGGTATACTAGTATGGTGCTATGTAAAGTTGTTAATGAGATGGAGGTAGCAGGGAGGTTGTGTGGCTATAAAAAAGAAGAAGAAAAAAATAAGTCTGTACAGTCTTTGTTAGCCAGAACTTTGTTCATTGATTTGTAAAGTCTGCTGGACAGATTTAAGCTCCTCAAGTAAGGACAGTTGCCAAAACTCAGTCATGTTAATTTTATTTTAGTTTTAGGCAGAAATTCTGTATATCTACTTCCTTCTTCCAGCATCCATGATTTAGAGGTTTTCTCTGTTTGCTTGTATTTACTCTGTGTAAAATATATACCAGCTATTTTCAGAGTGTGCTGTCTTCTCTGTTCAGTGTTTCATGTTGTGGTGAGGTTTCCAAATGTAAGGTAACTATGAGAAATAAGTAATAAGTCTTAAAAGTATTTTGAGATGTCATCTAGTCCATTTCTATACAAGAAGGCAGGCTCATTTCTATCCAAGGCTAGTTTTATGCTAGAATACCTTGAAGGCTGTTCTGAAGTCTCTTAACCCATAAGCTGTGCTACTCTGGGGATTTTAGAGACTGACAGCACTGCTTTCTGATATCTTTTCCTAGACAACATAAGGTCTGACTATATGTACAATGTTCCTGAAAGAGGTTTGTTTAGAGCAATGGAGGTCTTTAACATGAGTATAACTTCATGTGTAACCACTTCTACAAGTAGAAAGTTCTTTCTAATATCTGATTTAGATCACCTTAACTCTGATTTAAGCATTTTTGATGCTTTCCAGGCGTGAATTATCCTCTTTCTCTTGCAGTTGGTGTTTACATGTTTGAAGACTCTTAGGCTGCAGGTTGTTATGATATTCTCTTCTCTTCAGACTAGACAATTCAAGTTCTTTCATTCTTTCCTCATAAGTTACTTGACCAGACTTTATGCTTCAACTCTCTCTGTTTGGTTCCATTCTTCTTTCACAAAAATCATTACCCAAGGCTGCATGGAGTACTTCAGCTGAGACCTGCATACTGCTTAGTGGCACTAGAATGGTTTGCCCTTTTGTCCTTAACATTATTTTCTTAAGACATGGCTGGGGATTTTTGCTAACTCCTTTAGCTTTAATATTGCTTTCTGTAGAATTGCTTGCTATTTCTGAGTGCAGTTGTGCTTTTCCTAAGTCCCTTGATTTCTTCTGTTTTATGATCAGTATAAATGAAACATTTAAGTTCAGATACCCCAATGTCTACTTAAACTACTTCCAAAGTGCAGCAGTGTTTT
>VZTU01034863.1:226-12598 GCA_013400835.1 Zapornia atra
ATTCAAAGTCTATGCTAATGCTTCTTGAGACAACTGATCTTTCTTTTTTTTTTTAACCTGCACCCAAATAGCAGCCATCAGCTTGGAAAGTTGCAGGCAGTATTATTAGAAAACATGGACCATATCTAACATTAAGGTATCTGTGCAGATCTCAAGGGATGGGCTGTAGCAACAGTAACAAAAACAAAGAGCTATATTTATGGCTTCCAAAGAGAAGTAGTGACAGACTAGATAGAGGAAGGATTGCCATGGCTAGGATCTCGGTGTTTAGTAGAATGCATAAAAAATAGAAAAAAGGCGTATCCAACAAAGCCCTACCAGCTGTCCAGAAAAATTATAATCTGCTAGTACAATATTGTGACAAAAGCAGTTGGAAAGTATGGAGAACTGTTTGACTCCACACCTATAATAATGGTATTACTTAGCATTTATATAGTACATCTCAGCTGCACAGCTAAAGCTCTTTACAAAAGATAGGGATCATTATCCTAATTTTGCATTTGGGAAATGAATATGTAGAGAGTTAAAGCCAAAATTTTAAGAGTTGGCTCATTTGGGGGTTCTGAAAAAAACAAGGGATCTGATTTTACAGAGGCTCTAAGCATCTGCAACTTCAATTAAAATGGCTGGTAGCTGCAGGTGCTCATCAGCAAAAAAATCATGTTGCAAATGCATCAGGTTGAAGACTTCAGATGCCTGTCTCCCAAATTTGTGGATGCTTTTGTGAAAGGTAGACTGGCTGATGTGGCAAAGATTACTTGTAAAACTGAGTAACAGGAACAGAATCCAGGTCTCCAGGCTCCCATTCTATATAGTACTTCAGATTGAACTGAAGTGTCTTCACTAAAATTAATTCACTAAAATTAGAATAAATAAAAATATAAATAAATCAATAAAGGCTTTGTTGAAATGCAGTGGAAACTTCTGGAAACAGGGTTGGGGGGGTATTTGCTCGCCTAACAGTATCAGGAGAAAGGGATAAAGAAAGAAAAGTAACAGAGACAAAAGGACTAAGTTAGGATAGAGGATTTAAACTATCATTTATAACAGCAAATATGGTAAAATGTAAATATGTAAAACAGCAAATATGTAAAACATAGCAATAGCATGGTCAGAATACCCAGGCCAAGTGTCTTAGTATAGCTCCTAAGGACGCAACAGCTGCACTAGCAACAGCAGAGAAAACAGCAAGGGACTAGCAAGAGCTCACAGGCAGCCCAGCTCAGGTAAAGGACCAAATTAGTGTGGTTCCAAGGGTCAGGACAGTTTGATAGATGTTGGATGGGAGCTGGATGAATATCACACACTGTGGCACATAAGTGTTGCTTCATGTTTGCAATTATTGCATCGCTATCACCAGACAAAGAGAGAAAGAAAAGGAGACATTTGCCAAAAATTAATGAAGCTGAGTTCACTAATCTGCCCTTAGATTAATACTTCCAAGTATCTAAGGACTTTGGGAAAAAAAAAAGGGGGGGGTGAAAAAAAGGAAAGAAGATGCAATTATTATATAGAAGGCTGGGTCCCAACAAAATTTCCAACCCTGTCCCTATAATAATAACTACTAATGCCCTTGCTACAGTTTGCATCTGTTCCAGTGTGCAGCTCACTACAGAAAAAGCTTCCTCTCGAGAACAATCTCATAAGGCAGAAGCAGCTGCTCTTGTTCCTCCTGCTCTCCCTCTTCAATTCTTTGGAGTCGTGTCACTAAATTTCAAATGATAAGTTTGCTTTATTACTTTAGCTTTCAGTGGAGTTTAGGGACAAGTTGGTATCAAGACTTAGACTTCATACTGTAACGCATGAGAGGATAGCCTCAGAGCCAAGGCCCAGCTCTGCTTCCTTCCAACCTTATAGTTGTTTAACTAATAAAATTAATTTGCCTTTTTAAAATTTAAAATAAAGACAAGATGTTTCGATTTTTTCAATAATCTACATTGGCAAAAATGAAAGGATGTTATTTGTATGCTGATTTGTCTGGTGAAAAGCCAAACTGCAGATAGTTTGGCCTGGTGCCAGTCTGAGTTGCTTCATTTCTTCTTTTCCCTGTGCTCAATGCAGGCAGGATAGCTACTGTGCACCATTGGCTGGGACAGAAATTTAAAGAACTGGAAATACAAGAGAGAAGGTCAAGAAAGGGCACACAGCAAAATAGCCATCTTGCCACAGTTGCTACACCAGGCCTGAAAAACATCCTGTTAATTTCATAAAGCACCAGTAATTGCCATCATTTTTGCAGCTTCAGAACTTCTGGTTTTTTACACCTATAAACAGAATCACAGGGTGTTAGGGATTAGAAAGGACCTCAAAAGATCATCTAGTCCAGCCCCTCTGCCAGAGCTGGATCGCCTTGAATAGGTCACACAGGAACACGTCCAGGTGGGTTTTGAATGTCTCCAGAGGAGACTCCACAACCTCTCCAGGCATCCTGTCCCAAGGCTCTGTCACCCTCAAGTGAAAACATGTTTCCTTATGTTCACACTGAACATCCTATGCTCAAGCTTGCACCTATTGCCCCTTGTCCCATCATCACTGAGAAGAGCCTGGCTCCATCATCCTGACACTCGCCCTTTACAAATGAGATCACCCCTCAGCTCAGTCTCCTCCAAGCTAAAGAGACCCAGCTCCCTCAACCTGTACTGATAGGGAAGACGTTCCACTCCCTTAATCATCTTAGTGGCCCTGCACTGGATCCTTAAGTAGTTCCCTGTGTTTCTTGAACTGAGGACTCTAGAACTGGACACACTATTCCAGTTGCAATCTCACCAGGGCAGAGTAGAGGGATTGCATTTATGTCTGCATTTATGTTTGCATTTATGTCTGCTGCCATTGTTCCATCTACTTCTCAGCAAGAAAAGGGTAGATTTAGTAATGCCCACAAAGTAGCAAATGCACAACAGATTAATCCTGTAACATACCATCAATTCTCAGCTTTGCAAATCAAAAGCTAGACTGCAAAAACACGTCTATGGCCAAAAAATAAGTAGCACCATAGCTGCAAAGTCCTAATCTGCTCTTCTAGGAGAGTATGTTAAGAGATCCTCAGAGCTTCATGGTAGACATGCCTAGCCACAATCTCAGTGAGACTCTCATGAGACTGAAGGGCTTCAAAGCCAAAAAGTAATGATGTATTTGAATAAAACTTAGAAAATTAAGCTTATGAGAAAGATTAGGGGGGACAAATGAGTCTCTCTTTCCAGTTTGGTTTCTCCAGTCAGTCTGAAGAAAGTTCTGCATGATGCATGAGCTTCTCTTACCTCTCTTGCAGTCTGACTAGCCACCCCTTGCTGTATTTAGCTGTTCTTCAGCTCTCAGTTTGAGTTGCAGGCTCTTAGCTCCCGCTGTGACTCTAATTTTTGATTGCCTATTGCATTTCCAAAATCTTCTGTTCACAGAATCACAGAATCACAGAATTGTAGGGGTTGGAAGGAACCTCCAGAGATCATCGGGTCCAACCCCCCTGCCAAAGCAGGTTCCCTAGGACATATCACACAGGTAGACATCCAGACAGGTCTTGAATATCTCCAGAGAAGGAGACTCCACAACCCCCCTGGGCAGCCTGTTCCAGTGCTCTGTCACATTTACTGTTCCTGAACAGTTTAAATAATTTTTCATGAGAAGATTCTCTCTTTTACTTTCATGACCCTGTGTTATTAAAGGAATATTACAGAGAAAAGTAAAAACAATCAATGCAGGCATTAGCCATCCCAAAAAGACAAACCACAGAGGAGAGGTATAAGGCTTAACAGTATTAGAAACAGCCTTTACCCTTAGGGCACAACACTTAGGTAGGGTGTGCCTACCTTATTTATTCGTATATAGTACATGGAGAGGACAGTCATTTGATTTGTAGCAGACTGCAATATTTCCAGGACTATATGTTTGCATAGCCTCTTAACCAGTAATTAAGGTAGTACCAGTCCTCTGTGAATGCCATGCAGGCATGTAGGCTAACTGCTGGGTAACATAACATCTGAGTAGTTCCCTGTTTCCAGTCATAGTTTCAGCAGGACATAAATAATGTGGGATGTACCTGCAGTGCACTTAGTTACATATCGGAGTATAGACAAAAAGCAAATTTTCACCTAAAAAGATCCCCTCCAAAATTCAAATTTGCTAGTCACAGCCATCATCAAACAGATAGGGCTACAAAATCAATCTGATCACCAAAAAATGGAAAAAGAGCTGAGTCTGTTTGCCATAAGCTTGGCTGTTTCTGGACTAGTTGGACAACAGACATCAGAAATTAAGAGAGTCTATTGGGTTTACATGGCCAGGTTTTGGTAGTGGGGAGGCTACAGAGGTGGGTTCTGTGAGAAGCTGCTAGAACCTGTTCCTATGTCTACTAGAGCCAGTGCCACCCATCTCCAAGACAAACTCACCACTGACCAAGGCTGAGCCCATCAGCGGTGGTAGCACCTCTGAGATAACATATTGAATCATAGAATCATAGAAAGCTTTGGGTTGGAAGGGACATCAAAGATCATCTAGTTCCAACCCCCATGCGATGGGCAGGGACACTCTCACAAGACCAGGTTGCCCAAAGTCCCATCTAACCTGGCCTTGAACACTACCAGGGATGGCGCTTCCACATGTGCCTGTGCCTCCACCACCCTCATAGTAAAGAATTTCTTCCTAAAATCTAACCTAAATCTACCTCTTTCAGCTTAAAGTCAATCCCCCTTGTCCTGTCACTACAGTCCCTGGTGAACAGTCCCTTTCCCACTCTCCTCTAGGACCCCTTTAAGTATTGGTACGTCGCAATTAAATCAGCCCTCAGCTTTGTCTTCTCCAGACTGAACAAGTCCAACTGTCACAGTCTGTCTTCATGGAAGAGGTGCTCCAGCCCTCCAATCACCTTTGTGGCCCTTCTCTGGACTCATTCCAACAGCTCTGTGTCTTTCCTGTACTGGGGACCCCAGGGCTGGATGCAGTACTTCAGGTCGGGTCTCATGTGAGCAAAGTAGAGGGGCAGAATCACCTCCCTTGACCTGCTGGCCATGCTGTTCTTGATGCAGCCCATGACATGGTTGGCTGCCTGAGCTGTTAGCACAAAGTCCTAGCTCATGTTGAGCTTGTCATCAATCTGCATCACTAGATCCTACACCTCAGGGCTGCTCTCAATCCATTCTCCACCCAACCTGTAGTTGTGCTTGAGATTGTGCCAACCCACATGCAGGACTTTGCATTTGGCTTTGTTGAGCTTCATGCAGTTCATGAGTCCATCTCTCCAGCCTGTCAAGGTCCCTCTGGATGGCATCCCTTCCCTCCAGCATGTTGACCTAACCGCACAGCTCAGTGTCATTGGCAAACTTGCTGAGGGTGTACTCAATCCCACTGTCCATGTCACTGACAATGATATTGAACAGTGACGATCCCAGTACTGACCCCTGAGGAACACAACTCATCACACACCTCTGCGTGGACACTGAGCCATTGACATAACTCTTTGATTGTGACCATCCAGCCAGATCCTTATCCACCAAGTGGCCCATTTGTTGAATCCTCGTCTCTCCAATTTAGAGACAAGGATGTCATGCTGTACAGTATCAAAGGCCTTGCAAAAGTCCAGGAAGATTGAAGAAAGGAAAAAAGTTGCTGAGGAATAGCTGTAGCTGCCAGGAGAGAGGAGTGAGAAAATGTGAGAGAAACAAGTCTACAGATACACAGATCAGTGAAGAAGACGGGGCAGGAGGTCTTCCAGACACCAGAGCAGAGATTCCCCGCCAGCTCAACAAGAAGACCATGATGAGGCAGGCTGTCCCCCCAAGGCCCATGGAGTTTAACAGTGAAGTGGATGGGCTCAGAGGAGGCTGTGACCTTGAGAAGAGCCTGTACTGGAGCAAGTTTCCCAGACTTGTGACCCTGTGGGACATGGATGCTGCAGCAGCATGTTCCTGACTGGACCCTGTGGAAGGGGCACATACTGAATAAGTTCATGAAGAACTTCAGCCCATGGGAAGGATTTATGTTGGAGAAGTTCATGGAAGACTGTGGGAGGGAACCCAATCTGGAGTAGGGGAAGAGTGTGAGGATTTCTCCCCCTGAGAAGGAAGAAACAAGAAACAGCATTTGATGAACCAACTGCAACTGCCAGTCCCCACCCTACTGCCCTCCATGGGGAGGAGATAGAGAAACTGGAAGTGAAGTTGAGCTCACAAAGGAGTAAGGGGTGGGGGAAGACTTTTTTTCATTTCTCATTATCATTCTGTGATTTTTGACTGGTAATAAATTAAAATTAATTTCCCTGAGCCAAGTGTGTTTTGCCTGTGACAATAATTACTGAATGATCTCTGTCCTTATCTCAACCTATGAGCCTTTCACCAGGTTTTGTCTCCCCTGCCCAGTTGAGGAGAGGGAGTGAAAGAGTGCATTGATGAGTACCTGGCACCCAGCCAAAGGAAACTCATCACAGGCTGACAAAAAAAATCCCATTCATATTCTTATCTAGTAACGAACACAACAGGAAGTCCACAAACAAATGTGCACCTTACAAAACTAAAAAGGTAGATAGATAGATAGATAGATAGATAGATAGATAGATAAGCAGACAGACAGAAAGATGGATGGATGGATGGTTGGTTTTGCTGTGGCAGTCTAACTGGATCAGCCACATACCCCATCAGCCCATAACTAAAGCTCCACATTCAGAAATCACAAATCTCTCTGGTGATTCACTCCAGTATTTGGGTAAAGGTCACCCATCCTCTTCCTTTGGAGGAGAGACAGATCAAAGGCACACCCAGTATTCACCTGAGCTCTTACCACAGAGGTTCTCAGCAGAATTTTCATCCTCAGCATTTCTAAATTAGGATCAGATTTCCCTGTATAAAACAGAATATAATTTGTTTGCTCTCTGGAAAGTGGTCAGGCAAAATGCACTAATCAAACTGCTTTGTTCTAGCATATCTCAGGGAAGGTTTTGAAGAACGGATGGTTCAGCACCCTGTGGAGAGCAACAGCTGCTCCATGGTGCAGTCTCACAAGGGAGTAAGGAGATTCCGGCCAGCCATGGATGGAAGTTCAGAGTAGGCAAAATGAGGTATCTGAAGCAATAATTAAGACACTTATCCCTCAAGCAGAATTAGGATCTTTAATGACTACAAGTTGCTAAGATACTAGGTCTGGACATAACCTATCATCCAAAAGACAACATTTGCAAAAACAGATGCCTCACAAAGCCCTGCTGGGTTGGGTGCTATGTTACACAGACAGAAGTGGCACAGTAAAATTGCAGAGACCAGTCAGCCTTTGGATTCTTTAATACCTAAGCAGCTATTAGCTGTGACCTGGCTCGCTATGTATGTCTAATGATGTGGGGTTTTATGATGGAATATAAATAACTTTTTTTTCTTATGTTTCCTAAAAATTACTTATAATTTACAAAGTAACTGCAACCAATATTTATCAATTTTAATTACAGAACAAATGTATTTCCAGGGAAAGATGTCATACATAAATATAAAATTAAATATATTGCTGAATACAGGAAATTAAGTCTATTTAATTACCAGCCATCACTGTAATTGTTAAGTGCTAACCACCATTACTACAAATCTCATGTAAAATTGAAAAATTCATGTATTGCTGCTAATAATTTCGTTTATTAAAGTTACACTTTTGCACTCTGCTTAGAAGAGAGGATAAAATAAATATACTCATTCTTTTAGAGAATGGAAGCTGGGTGAATACAATACCTCCAGAACCAGAATAAATAACACTTCAGCCAGAAATGAGAGTTCATATAAAGCTTGAATATGTACTGTTGAAATCAACATAGACATTTGATCATTTGTACAGTTAAACACATCCTACAGAAAGCATAGTAAGCTACTACTTATTACAGCAGTTACTAGTTCAAGACCAAACATAGTAACAGGGAAAATAAAAAATAAAATAAAATAAACCCCAAACAAACAAAAAACCAAAACCACAAGAGTAACAGCCTCTGATTGTTTAATTTTGTTACATCATTTCACTCAGGGTGCCAAAAGTCTATGACTCTGTATGAACTTCTTCCTGATATTTCTGCTGGAGTTTGAAAGGGTACCCCTTAAGCTCTGTAAGCAAAGTTTCCGTCTGTTGTGTTACTGGAAATACTAAATAAACACTTACCAAGCTGTGCCACTGATGTGCAGGAAGGGAGATGAGTAATAACCATGAGATTTCACTCAGTCTCAGAAGTTCAATTATGTATGTGTTCAAATTCCTAGCAGTCTATTACTCCATCAGATAACACACTACATTGTTATGGGAAGGCCTGTGTTTTTGTTTCATCTCAGTGGAACATGTTTTCATGTACACATTATGTGATGGCCAGGAGAAACTGGACGAAAATGAGGAGATAAAAGGAAGGCTGTTCACATTATTGTAAATATTATGATACAAAGGACATCATCTGGAATTTAGGAGAGTGTGAAAGACAGGAGCCAGATGGAAAGCAATGACGGCATGTAAGGCATTCCTACCTCTACCACTGATTCAAAGGCAGACTGTACCAGTGACTTGTGAAGGTAAAAGCATCATTATTTACACCATCTTAGGAAAGCAAATTAAATAATCTCACACTCTGCATATCATGACTGGATCTCTGTTAGGAATTTTAAACCTCAAAGTGTTGTAGAAACTGCATGGACCAGACTGCTTTTCTTCTCTACATAGCATTTCCAAGCCCTTGCTGCAAACACCAGTCCTGTGATTTACACGCACATAGAATTATAGCATCACAGAATGGTCTGGGTTGGAAGGGACCCCAAGGATCATAGACTTCCAACCCCTGCCACAGGCAAGGCAACCAGCCTCCAGGCATTATCTAGACAAGGCTGCCTAGGGCCCCATCCAACCTGGCCTTGAACACCTCCAGGGACAGGACATCCACCACCTCTCTGGGCAGCCAGTTCCAGCACCTTATCACTCTGTCTGTAAAGAACTTCCCCTGAATATCTAATCTAAACCTTCCCTCTTTTAGCTTTAATGCATTAACCCTTGTTCTGCCATCATATACCCTTTCAAAAAGTTGATTCCACTCCTGTTTGTATGCTTTCTTCAGGCACTTGAAGGCTGCAATGAGGTCTTCCTGCAGCCGTCTGTTCTCCAGGTTGAACAAGCCCAGCTCCCTCATCCTCTCTTTGTAGGGGAGGTGTTCCAGCCCTCTAATCATCTTCATGGCCCTCCTCTGAGCCCTTTCCAACAGTTCCACATATTTCTTGTACTGGGGGCCCTAATACAATGTGGACACAGTACTCGAGATGGGGCCTCATGAGGGCAGAGTGGAGAGGGACTTCCCTGTCCCTGCTGGCCACTCCTCTTCTGATGGAGCCCAGGATGTACATTGTAGTATATGGTCTTTCATAGAAATTTTCCCCCAGTGTCCTTATTTACATGATCCTTTAAAGACATTCACAAAAGAATTTTTCTAATTATGCTTCTATGGGGGTTTTATGTACCAACAGACACACAGCATCTGGCTAGATGCTAATGCAAATTCCTTTTTCCATAGAGACAAGGCAGTTTACAGAACAGAGACTGAACTTTGAACTTCACCAGTCCAGCAGTCTTATCTGCACATTTTTTGAGCTTGATGAGAGAATTTACTATGTATATTGAATACCCAAATCCCCGAACAGGTGAAAGCAAAACTGGTTTGGGTTTGGGGTTTTTTTGTACATAAGAACAAAAATATCTGTCTGTTTGGGGCAATTTACAAACCAAATTATTGTTTATTAGAATGAAAAGCATGGGTGTGTTTTGAAGGAAAAAATCTTCCATACATTCATATTAAAATATTTTTCAAGTCTTCTCTTGAGTGAAATGGAATAATTATTTGTGCTCAAGCAAACCAATAATATTAATCACCAAGAAGAAGTTAAATAACTGGGAA
Source organism: Zapornia atra (assembly GCA_013400835.1). Taxonomy (NCBI): domain Eukaryota; kingdom Metazoa; phylum Chordata; class Aves; order Gruiformes; family Rallidae; genus Zapornia; species Zapornia atra. The sequence goes on from VZTU01034863.1 coordinate 10,107, forward strand.
AAAAATCCTTATAGGTACAACATTGAGGAATAAGCATAAAAATGAAAGGTTAAAATGCAAACTTTGTATGACTTTGCTTTTTCTGAAGTAAAGGAAATTCAGTTTATGAATAAATCTCTGTGCCTGCTATGCCTCTCAAAGAGCAACTTGTGAATGTCAAACATGAGTTTCTTTCATTTTCAAGCAAAATTCAAGGTACTGTGTGAAAAAATACATAATTACTAACAGCATATGATGTGACAGTATAAAATACCCAACCAACTTAGGCTTTCTAAGGCAATCATAGGGCACTCTTCAGACATGCTTTCCAAGCATGTTTCAGGAAGAACAGAAACAAAAGGTTTGATCTCTTTAGTTCTGAGGCACTGCAATGTTCAAACACTGCAATAATCTTTCCAGATCCTCCCATATACCTAGCTCTCCTCTTGGAGAGGAACAAGAGGTAAGGGGAAGAGTACCATCCTGATTTTATAAAACAATTGTTTATGAATATAAATTTCATAAACCTGTGAATTTCATGAACATTGCATAACTAGAAAGGACAGACACATATACATACGTAGATACACACACATATATATAAAAATAGCCATGATCAAAAGAAGGAGCACAGCATGTATTTTAACCTTTCTCAACATCGAGTAATCTACCCACAAGAGTACCACAATCATTGGTATCTGGTCTCCAATGTGTTTCTATATTGTGGTGGTCTGATACTTTGGTCAATTCAACTGAGGGTTATGAGAGGAGTTCAGATCTTATTAGCTACAGGAGAATCCACAGTAAAGAGCACTGCCAAATGCTTCTTGATGGTGGCAAAATCTTCACTGACTTTATGCAATTTATCATACCGCAGAGAATATGTTTCCAATATGTGCTTATGGTACCAGTGGTCATTGTTGTGGAGCTTGTTTTCCAAAAACTATTCATAACCTCTCTCACATTTTGACACTCTTTCCCTCCTTTCTTTCAGGTGGAGTATCAGACACCTAATAAAGCCTGAGTTCATCTTGCAATCATCGTATACTTGGGTTAAATTTGTCCTTCAGCTGGGAGAAAAATCAAGAAGAAACTTCACCAATTATGGTTGTTTTCTTAGGAAAGAAGTTTTCAGGGAGCTGAGCATCAAAAGCACTCAAATCATTATGTATGAAATAATTCATAACATAGTAACTTTTATAATGATTGGAAAGTAACACTAAGAAACCAGTAAGACCTGTGTACAAAATTCCATTTATTTCTAGGCACATACACACACAACACACAATGCCAAGGCTTGCAAATCTGTGAAAGTCAGCCAGTTCAAGTTCTTCACAGGACCTGATTTCTTCACAGCTGCCATGTGCTAAAGAACTGTCTTGACATGATATAGTAAGATTTCTGCCAATTGATTGTTTTAAAATATTTTAGACAGGGGTATCAAGTTTACTTATTCTGATTTCTGACCTCAAACTCATTGGTCCTATCATATTTCTTGTTAGCAATATGATGAGTGGCAGAACGAATGCATCTTCTGTCACAGTCCTCTGCATAAGAGCTGTGCCAGAAAGATTTTGCTTCTTTTCAAAAAAATATAATTTCTATTTTAAATGAAGACCCCAGAAATTCTATAAAGATATAGCCTGCAAAAAAAAAAATCTATCCAGTTTATGGGACATTATCTATTAACCCTATTAAACCCCTTATAAATTGAAGTCCTTATGCAATATATAACCTGAATTTCTTCTCATGTCTGCTTTCTTTTTTCAGCATAACATCACTGACAACAATGAAATCACCCAGTTAAAATGAGAGAAGAACCAGGTCTATGTGTTCTTATAGTGATTTAACAGAACACATTAGTCAGCCACTAATAATCTGATTAACAGTTTCAGAATACTACAAGTTTTACTCTGAATTCAACTGTATTGACTATAGAGTCAGGCAGCTTAAGAAATGTATCCTCATTTTTTACAGTTGTATATTATGAAATTAATGCAATTCCTACCTAAGTATTATGAACATTTTTGCTCTTGCCAAGCTTACTCTAACTTCTGATAGCTGTGACAGTTCAAGCAAAACATCCTGAAACTCTGCCAAAACCCTGAATTGCAGAGAATGCAACTTTATGCTTAGAAGAATTCCATTAACTTTTGTCTAGCTTGCTTTTCTCCTCATTCATTTTCAACAACCATTAATAGCAAAAATTAGAAAACAAAAGAGGAAAGACTATTCTCAGAATATATTTGACCTGTTTTAGACCTAAAAAGCACTCAAAACCTTCCAAAACTCTTTTCCCCAGAAGTCTATGCTTTTATACAGAAAAGCTAAATATAGCAAAAACTAAATCAGATTTCTACCTAATTTCAACTGCCACTGGAAAAGCACATATCAATGAAAAACAAAAGAGCAAAAGAGAGATTTCAACAGTTAGGTGGAGACCTCTACACATCTTGAAGCAATCTGTAAGCTTACGTACCTATTACCAGCTACATCTGACCATCATAAGAGGA
>VZTU01034864.1:0-17030 GCA_013400835.1 Zapornia atra
TTCTACCTATTTTGAATTCTGAGTGCAATTTGAATTTCACTAAAATATGTACTGTGCTTAATCCTAAATTTCATTTGATTATGTTCTTCATTAAATTGACCTGCCATTTGTTTTTAGAGCTGCATTTCAAATACGAAAGAGGAAATCATTGAAATAAGTTTAAGTTCTACCCTTATCTGTGTTGATAATTGTTTATAAATCAATCTTACATCATTGATTCGGCAGGAGCAAAGTTTTGCTCCCAACTGGAAAAAGGGTTACAGCATAAGAAGGTACATTCTCTCACACTCACTACACTGCACTGCAAAACACGTTAGTAGCTGTTCATCTGATGATTATGGAGTGTTAATAGTAGTAGTGCAAGGATGTAAATCTGGGCTGAAAGGAGAAGTAACACGTACCTTTTAATTACACTCTCCTTGGCACTCTTTGGTACCTCGAGCCAACAGCCCCACCATCCCACATGTTGCAGAAGTACACAGGCCATAGTCTTTAACTCAGTTCACTAAATCAGGGATTTGATGACTGCTTTGGGACTCTATAGCAATACAAATAATTTTTAAAGCAGGNAAGATCCTAAGGTCAAAAGGAACAAAAAAAAAAAAGAGAAGTGGTCGAGTGATGTGCAGGCAGTTTATGGATGGGTCTTTACCTGTTCTGCATACCCCATCTCCAATAGTGTATGACTGCTGTGACAACATTTTAAAGAAATTAATATTTTATAACTCTGGATGTCCACCAAATTCCAGCTCAGAGATATACTTTCTACCTATTTTGAATTCTGAGTGCAATTTGAATTTAACTAAAATATGTACTGTGCTTAATCCTAAATTTCATTTGATTATGTTCTTCATTAAATTGACCTGCCATTTGTTTTTAGAGCTGCATTTCAAATACGAAAGAGGAAATCATTGAAATAAGTTTAAGTTCTACCCTTATCTGTGTTGATAATTGTTTATAAATCAATCTTACATCATTGATTCGGCAGGAGCAAAGTTTTGCTCCCAACTGGAAAAAGGGTTACAGCATAAGAAGGTACATTCTCTCACACTCACTACACTGCACTGCAAAACACGTTAGTAGCTGTTCATCTGATGATTATGGAGTGTTAATAGTAGTAGTGCAAGGATGTAAATCTGGGCTGAAAGGAGAAGTAACACGTACCTTTTAATTACACTCTCCTTGGCACTCTTTGGTACCTCGAGCCAACAGCCCCACCATCCCACATGTTGCAGAAGTACACAGGCCATAGTCTTTAACTCAGTTCACTAAATCAGGGATTTGATGACTGCTTTGGGACTCTATAGCAATACAAATAATTTTTAAAGCAGGTTAAACTTTTGTAGCATAGACCCCATCAGTGCAATCTACATCTGTGATGAACACCTATTGTTTTTACTTCTGCATCTGAATTTCTCTGTCTTGATTGCTTTCCTTCAGGAAAAAGAAGGTAACCTGTCTTCAAGAGAGTAATCTGACTCTGCTAAAAGTGTCAAATGTAATAATTTGACTGTGTATCTTTAAGAAAAATTACAAAATCACAGTAATAAAAAACAAGGCAAGAAAAAAATAACCCTGCCTACAGCAATGAAGCTATTTAGATGCACATTCTTTAATTTGTAATAAAAAGCATCATCTGAAAGTTTTATCTGGAAAACATCTTATAAAAACACCTACTAAATCCATTAGGATATTTGCTTATAGCATAACTTAGCAGAGTTCAACAGACAATAACATGTTATTTAGAAAAATGCTTCCATTAAAATGCATTTGACACTGTATTCACAATTGCTTTATCAAACTTGTAATTAGAGATGTGCTCTTGATATCACTAGCATTAAAGAGGGAATCGATACTATATTTTGTGCATGTATGTGCTGGCTGAGAAGTCTCAGTGAACCACATTTTGCATTGTCTTCAAGCTGACTACTGTGAAATCAGCTGGTAAAGCCAATTACTACATACACAGTATAGATCCAGTCTTTATCTTTATCTAATACCTACAATGTCTGAAAAGGGAGCAACACATGGAAATGCATTTGTGCTCTCAAATTCTATTTGGCTGTGGACCTGTATGTATACCCGTATGCAATTTGAAACTGGTCTGCCATTCTACTAAATCAAAATTTGCCTGCTGTAGTTGTAGACTCTACTCCTAATTCAAAACCTCAAAATACAGACACGTACTTAAAGGAAATACCAACTCTAGGGAAAAAAAAACCAAACCAAAATACCAGTTGAAAAAACCCTTTCTTATCTAACTCTCCATACCAAATAATTCAGAGAAGTGAATGCCACAAATACTTTAACTATAAAAGCTTATATTCCTCCAATTGTTAACTTTGAATTGGAAGGGAAGATCTGACTCATTGTTATCAATTATTTATATAAAAGAACTAGAAGCAGTTGCATAACGCTTCAGAATATCATTTTATTCGTGAGCTCATTGTCTGGTACTTCAGTAATTAGAAACAGGGAAAAGGCTTTCCTGTAGCGTTGTGGTTAAATGTTTTGAGACCATGAGAGTCTTATATATTACAAAACATGATTCTGTGATTCTATGAAAAATTAAGAACGCCTCCTCAAACACCAGTCAGGCAGTGAGAAATATGGCTCAGTAACCAAAACTGAGGGAGCAAAAATTTTTTCATCTTTGAGCAACTGGAATTCTGGCTGAATTTTGTTTTTGTTTAGTCCTCTGTTTGACTTCTCTCATTTTCAGTGACTATTCAAAGAAATGTCTCTCCTTTGGCTCTCAAAAAAAAATATAACTCAAACCACTTGTAGACTTCAGAGGGGATTATATAATGCAATGTGATAATATAATGAGAAGATTAGAAGAGTTTACAAAAAAAAAAAGACAATTTTTGGCAGTTTGGCAAAACTTTTATTAGGATACTTTCCACTATTGAAGCTGGAACCTGGATCAAAAGGCTACTGAATCAAGCCCTGTAGTCCAATGAATTTTTCATTGCTTGTCAATATGAAATGCTCTCACAAGGGACTGACCACAGAGACCTGTGGTGAGGGTTCTTGTCACGGGTGAGTGAATCAGCTTGACAAAGACTGCCTCTCCTCAAGCCCAGCCAATGGTCCTCAACTACCAGCAATTTTTGGGCCCTCCTTACTCTCAAAAAGCTTCAAAAAAACCACACGTTTTATTCTGAAGCAGGAAAAAAAAAAGAGAATTTCAAAACATTAACACTTAAATTGTTTTCTGTTCTGTTTTTATGAAGACATTATCTCTTCCCACAGGTTAAAAACATGTTTTAGACGAAAAGAAAAACATTATGAAATGCACTATGTGGTAGGGATTGATGCTCCAAGTTGCTAAAATATTTTTCTTTCAAGGAAGGTTTTCCTCTAAAAAAATTCTACACACACGCATCAGATCCTTCAGTCCTTCCTTGTGAGAAAGAGAGGATGTATGATGATTAACACTGGGGTTAGGCCACCTGAATAACAGGCTTGGTCATTGGGTATCAGCACACAAGGAGTCAAAATAAGACTTAAAATTGTAAATGAAGAAAACTATGCTCCGAATGAATCTATAAAATTATCCTAGTTCAGTACAGTACCATTCTGCAGCCTTCAATTGTTACTGTGATGGCGGCTACCTGATGCACCACTAACACCATTCCTTGTAAAGTCTGACAAGCTTGCTGTAAGCTGACACTGACTGAACCCTACTTCATTATTAACATCTGCTAAAATTGCAGCACAATAAGATATGTCCATAAGGGCAATGAGTTTAAAATCAGAGTAGAACAAAGATATGATAAATCAGTATTGCAATCTCTGGCTGCAGCTTCTATACCAATGACCTCTTGAATATTTGGTTAAGACTTTGTGTTTCATAACTGAATCCTTCATCAGTTCACAGAAAACAATAAAAAATCTGCAGTTTACTAATAATCCTAACTGAAGTCCAGTAAATTTGCAGTGACACTGAGACACACTAGACACCTGACATTAAGTCACTGGTACCTGGAATTAACAATACCACACTTGGTGTAAGCATTTGATCTATTGATCTGAAGTATACACACATATTAAGTTAATTATCCACTCTGAATTACCTTCCTTTAATGGAAGATTTATCTGCTATCAAAGCTGGTATTGGAGTCACCACACTCTGCCAGATGACACCATCACTGAATCCTCTGAGTTTTAAGCCTCCAGGGGCTGGAAGAAGGCAAGACGAAAAGTCAGAATACAGAAAAAGAGCAGACACAGTGGAGATCGCCTCTGAAAAAAAAGCCTTTTCCTGAGAGCTGATACCTTGCTCCAACTTATCTCCAGCCTACTTTCACATCTTAATCGCTGGCTTTCCCAGGTCCTTCCTGCAGGTGTGAGCCTTGGGATCTCCAGTTTGTTCCTGTTTCAAAGCCTTTGAGCGGGCACAAACAAAAGCCATAGTGACTAGTCTAAAAATGGCAAAAGTATTTTTTGTTGTTGTGACTAGGTATCTGGCAGTAGAATTGGTTTTTACACAAAAGATAAAGCACAAGATGGTACATCAGTGCTTCTCAGTACAGCTTATCTTCCCTTCAGTTTTGTCTGCAGCACATGATACAGCCAATTTCAAAGCAATAGCAACAGGTGAATACTGGCAATCAAAATGCAAAAAATACAGAGGCAGATATCCCCAATTGTCAGCACTCCTTTCTATCACACTGCTTTTTGAGATGAGCTTTCAAGCCAGCAATGGGAGACTTCAGGCTCCCTGTTTTTGACTGTGCTCAGTTCTGTTCTGAATAGTGTCACAGCAGTCAATTTTTACTTCTACTTTATTGACCATCCATAGAAGGCAACAGAAGCTGATCTGTCAAATATCTAGCATGCAATCTGATTAAATAACTCAGGACATACTACAGGCCTTTGACATAAGTACACAGCATAAACTAGCAGCTGTCACTCCTAGAAGAAAATCAAGCCTTTGGCATTTTGTTGAGCATCTACATTAATGTGACTGACAAAGGAAAGTCATAGTGAATCAGAATAGATGCCACAGAAAAACCACGTCAATATGCTGGATCAAGCAGGACTGAAACTCATTAACTCATTAACATTTCTGCCATTGTGTGAAATGATATAAAATTGTACAGATGATTGCAAACTTTAGACAGAAGTAGCTTGTGTTTCTTATGATACTTCAACAGTAAAAATCTTACACACATTAAAATTTAATTCAGAAGATTACTAAAATAACGTATTTATGTAGTGGGATGCATCACTGAAAAATGTTACAGAGGAATCCAAAGACTGACTCAATATCTCCAAAGCAGAAACAAATACTTCTACTTTTTCTTACATAAGTTTAAGAACTGAATTAAAATCAACTGGAATTATTTAAAGGAGTTTTTTTTAAAAGGTCTTCTGTTTTATAAAAGTACCTGCCAGTGGAATTAAGACCTAAGCTCTGAAATACCATCTCCAAGAATTTTTTTAATGAAACAGAAAAAGGCTTTTTTGTTTGCCCAAAATAGCAAAACATTTTAATATTATGAACATTTCTGTTTTATTTTGGAGGCTACATAATGGGTAGAGTACCATTTCAGTGATACCATCTGCTTTCTGTTGAAAGACCTGTGACTGATAATGCCTAGTAGGTTCAACACAGATGTTTACAGGTAACAGTGGAATAACAGAAAAGGAATAAAGCAGCAGCAGAAGTAAACCAAAACAAGATGCTTTGCATAGCAGGAATGACTTCATCCACAGCTGACTGCTGTCTTTAGCCTCTGAGCAAAAGGAAGCTCTAGTATAGGCCTGTACCATTTACAAGCTTCATGATTTGCTGCCAAGTTGTAGAAACCAAAGTAAACTTCTGGCAGGACTCCTACATACCATAGTAGTTAAAGAAACTATTGTCCCACCCTGAATTTGACTACAAGCTCTAAAAGATTAGGCTAATGTTTCTTCCTGTCCTCCTATTCTCCTTAGCTAATTGAAGATTTAATATAAAATTTTTAAAAATGTAATTTTAGAAAGTGTCACTCTGTTGTCTACAGTTTCTTCACAACCCTCCAGTTAATGTTTTCTCATTTATTTTTCTTCACCAATAAGTCTTGGCAACAGAAAACTTTCACTAATAATTAAAAGTGAAAAGCTAGCAAACAGACCCAGTACCCTGATGTTTCACAGCTGCGTGCAAAGCTGCCCAGAGACACCTGCTTATTTTTAAGGCAATTCTTTTTATTCTTTATCATTCCATCTCTTAAGGTTGGGTTAAAAATGAGGCAGAATAAACTAGATGACTTCATTAAATGATGGCATATTTGTACATCCCACCTTTACTGTAAGACACAAATCACCATTACACAATGTTGTCCAGTTGCTATAGCACGAAGCAGGAATCAACCAAATTGATCTTGCACATTATGAAGTCTTTGCAAAGTATGGCTTTCAGAATGTTCCCTGGTTGAGATTACCTCAACTCCCCTGCACAACTTGAGTATCGAGTGCCAAATAACCACGTATGCTTGATAATCAGAACTCCTGTCCCAACTTCTGATAGGCTACTACAGTGTTTTTTCATAGTAGTCATTTAATTCTTCTTGAGTCCAGTGGGAACTAAGGAAGGAAGGGCAACAGCTACAAAAGTTGAAGGTTACCTAGGCTCTGCTTACCAGGTTCATTTTATCTGTTAATTGGAAATACTGAGCCTCTAAACGGAGGATAGGCTGCCAAGTAATTTTACATTGAAAGCATGCTTTGTGTATCCTGTGTCCAAAAGCTGCCTCTATGCTGACACTGAACTTCCTGATAACACTGACGGAGCTCAGTACAGTGTGGTATCTGCCCTCCCGCCACCATGTCTCACTGCAGGACCTTAGGGTGTGGGCAGTGCGAGTGTTCACCAGGGAGGCAGGGTATGAAAACTCAAACACACGAGACCAAGGACAGAAATTAATCTGTCCCATATTATATCCCGTGTCAATCTCTAACTAGTGAAAAACCAGAAAGTAGCTTTCCTTCTCTGGACAAGATTTGTAAGAAAGTGGCGACTTCTGTACCCAGCCAAAGAAAAAGATTCAGCTGTGATTCACAGCTGCTGGTACATGGCTTCTTGCAGCACAAAAGAGTGCACTTAAACTAAGAGGCCTTGAAGTGCATCCTTGCTGTGCCCCAGCAGCATCTTCAAGCGGATGAGTCAGGTTGAGTCCTTGAGGTGTGTGTCAGGATGAGGGGTGGTGGACAGCTGGAGAGAGGGACATGCTGTAATGCAAACTGGCAGCTCGACTGAGGAGTATTCACAGAGGACTGGGCTGACTGTCACATCTTTTCTTAAAAACTCCTTGGAAGCTACTGCTGGCAACTGCCTGTCCATCAGTTTTGTGGACAACAGTCACAGGCACTTAGGGTATTGCAATACAGTCACCTCGGTTCACTGAAACTGATGTTGCCAGAGAGGGGTTCAGGCCATGCTTCATTTTCTCCAGTTGTGCCTGTCTTAATCTGATCTCAGGTTCAGCTGAATGAGGCACCTGCCTCATCTGGCTGAAAATACCTGGTTTTTGCTGCTGTCAGCAGCACAGTTTTTAGTGTGATTCACATTGGAGATCTGCACAAAGGCTGGGAAAAGGACTAAAGAGCAAACATGGAGTGGAGGCAACCACCCTTTTGTGGTGATCATGGAGACAGTTTTGATCTTCCAATACTTTGTACAGGGCTATAATAGAAACACCTACTTCAAATCTAGGGCTGATGCTGAAGTTGAGTAGCAATGCCTACATACTCTCTCTGGGCTGTAAACAGCTCATGTTCTTATGTTTCTATTCTGTCTTCAGGTAACGAGTATATTTATAAACCTTGCTTGTAGTCCTGAGACTCTCATAAGCCAAAGCAAAGACTTAATAGCCATGAAAAACTGACAGTATGTTTGCTGATTCTGACCTCTCTGCACCAATGACAAACCTCTAAAACTGAGATAACAACAGCACATGAAATTCCTCAAGTGTAAGCCTTTCCAAGGCTTCGGAAAGACTAAGAATTGATAGACTTTTATTACTTCTGTTTCAATGAATGTGTGTCTTGAGCATATTTCCTAACAACTTCAGTGTAGTATTAGGATTTTCCATATGAGCATCTAGCTCTGAAATTGTTGGCTTTCTCACTAGCTGAGCTGAGGCAATGCAGCAACTGGGTCTATCTACCATTTGTTCCACGTCAGTGTTTTCTTTTTGCTTAAACTTGAACTAGCCTGCACGTGTAGAATGTTTACCCATTAAAAAAAAAAAAAAAAAAGAGAAAGTTTTACTGAACTTTTTTTATTCTCTCATGGTACTTTTGCTTTAGGATATTTCTAGTGAAGAAGAAGCAGATACGATTCAGTAAACTGAGCTTCTGTATGAAAATAAGGTAAGAAAGATATGCCTAATGGGCAAAAGGCAAAGAAACAGCTCTTGCATGTACTTGTTTCTAGACAAAATATTTGGCAGCACATAAACACTATAAAAATTGCATGAGAACATATGCCAAGACTGCAGTCCTAAATAAATAAACTATTATTATTGTTATTCAAATTAATACTAACATATGTTTCTCTGTTAAACACTATTTCTAGTCATCACAAGTAAGATATGTGTGGGTATGTACATTTATTTATACAGCTTCTAAGAGCTAAATCCCTAAATATTTCTCATCTCAGCCTACCAGGCAGGATCAGGCTGACTGACCAAACAAGTATTTGGCAGAATTCACCTTGGCTTTCAGTTATTTCACCCTATGGCAGAGAGCTGCTATGACAGCTCTTTGAGATTTGCTGTAAGATGAGTGGATGTCCATGTAACACGCAGGTATGTGTTAAGAAGGGCCTGTTCTTCAGCCTGTCCATACAGTGTTCCCTGCTGTTACAGTGGCATCAACCAGCAGGGGATTCTTCCATCAAAATGTGATCCAAGGTTGCTTCAGTTGGTTTCTCCAGTCAAACCAATATTCAGTTTTGCTGCTGACTCCTAGCTCACACCTGTGGCATTGTTCTGGAGAAAGTTTGTGGGTTGTAGGGAAGAGATAACACAACCCCAAAAGCATTTCAGTTATGCAAGGGATGAAGTTTCACTTCTTGTAGTCTCTTTTCTGCAGGCAAACAATACGAAATGCTTCTCACAAAAAAAACCAAAACCCAAAAAACAAACAAAAAACCCCCACCCAACAAACAAATATCTAATCCAATGGACCTGGACCATCTAGGGAGGTGTGCCCATGCAAACCTCAAGAAGTTCAATAAGGACAAGTGGAAGGTCCTCCACGTGGGTCAGGACAATCTGTTATCAGTGTAAGCTGGGGGATGATGTGATAGAGAGCAGCACTGCAGAAAAAGATTTGTGGGTACTGATGAATGGTCATGAGCCACCAATGTGAACTTGCAGTCCAGAAGGCCAATCGCATCCTGTGTTGCATCAAAAGAAGCGTGGCCAGCAGATTGAGAGAGGTGATTCTCTTCCTTTACCCTGCTCTGGTGAGACCTGACCTGGAGTGCTGTGTCCAACTCTGGAGCCCTCACTACAAGGAGATGGACCTCTTGCAGCAGGTCCAGGGGACGGCCATGGAGATGAGGGTGCAGGGGAGGGCTGGAGCACCTCTTCTACAAAGAGATGCTGCGAGAGTTGGGCNCTGGAGCACCTCTTCTACAAAGAGATGCTGCGAGAGTTGGGCTTTTTCAGTATGGAGAAGGCTCTTAGTAGACCTTATAGCAGCCTTCCAGTGCCTGAAGGGGTCCTACAGGAAAGCTGGGGAAAGACTGCTTCTAGGGGTATGTACTGATAGGATGAGGGGCAATGATTTAAAACCAGAGCAGGAGATTAGACCTTAGGAAGAAGTTCTTCACATGGTGTGGTGAAACACTGGAACAGGCTGCCCCAAGAGGTGGTAGAGGCCCCATCCCTGGAGACATTCAAGGTCAGACTTGATGAAGCTCTGAGCAACCTGATTTAGTTAAAGGCGTTCCTGCTTACTGCAGGGGTGCTGGACTAGATGACCTTCAAAGGTCCCTTCCAACCTAATATAATCTATGATTCATATGATTCTATGATTTGAAAAAAAAGAAAAGCCCAGTCAGCATATTGACAAGAAGTAGGATTCTCCTGCCTCTAATTCATGCAGTTCCACAGAAAGGTAATTCTTGCTGCCAAGTACCTAGCTAAAAAATGTTGCAAACAAATAACTACCCTAACACACCTATGGGGCAGAAAGGTGGCGTCTTTCCTGAGGTGAGGTGTGTCCCTCAGTCTTTCCTCCAGCTTTCACCACAGCTTATCCAAATAGCAGAGTTGGAACGACAAATATGAGGAAGCCGAGCTTTGAAACAGAAATCATAATGCATGGATACATATCCAACCAGTCATGTGGCAGTATTGCCACTTCTGGGTTTATAAGGTTTCTATCAAACCTCCACACATAAAATCTCCATCACCTGAAAAGACATTATTACAGAAAAAAAACTAATCTCCATTAACTTGTCTACTTCTTCAAAATACAAAGTCTAATATGTTCCAAAGAGTCAAAAGCCAAGACAGTTGTCACACACAATAACCCCCCCAATAAGTTTATGAGGTAATATTTGAGAAATGTAGGAGTCACCCTTTACATTCTGCAACCCAAAAAGATGAAAAATGGATCATTTCACATGCTCCAAACTCTCAAACTAATTTTCATGTGTTTTCAGACGTCTCCAGATGCTTTCCAAGAGTGTCATGCAGTGTGCATGGAAGAGACATAAATACATATTTCACAAATATTTAAATGCAAATCATGCTGCTTTATGAGGATTTGAGTTTCCTAGACTTTCATAGAAGAATTAGTATTTTTTATGGGATGAACTAGATTGAAAATGTCGTGAATATTGAAACGCCTTACTTGTTCTCGTTGCTGGCATCATACCGAGGCATAGGGTCAAAATCATTTCCATTGACATCAAAACTGGCCTGCGAATCCTGTAGCCAGCAGGAGAAAGAAAAACAGTTTCTCATTAATTAGCCATTGACTCACGTGGCCTATACATTCTTCAGCAAGTTCCTACAAGAGAGGAATTAGGTTAACTGACGTTCCCGTGGTTTTTATGATGACTGTATGTTTTAGGAAAGGATTACATATTTAATAATTATGGAATTTACATATTTCATTTTATTTTTTGAAAAGGGAGAAGGACAACAAATGCTCTGAAAAAGCATAGTTCCAATGTCAGAGAGTAAATAAAAAGTGGTGCTTCTTTAACCAGAAGAATATGTTTTTTTCTAAGGAACTTCTGGATGTTAAGAGAGGGCATTCTGAAAACTGGGCTTTTGTTAATTGTTTCAAAATAAAAGAAAAAATCTGAAATTTCAGTTATCCTTGTGCAGATTACAGTTTCAAGGAATTAAGAATAATATAATGTTATTAAGAATATTTTTATGAAAACTCAGCTTGAAATGCAGCATAAACCACATTTCCACGTCCCTAGGAGTGTAACTGTTTCAAATATTTGTAAGATATCTCCATATTTTTATTCCATATTTTATATTTACCAGGATTCTTACAGCTGAAAATAGTTTATAGAGTAAATAGCTGCTGGTTTATATGGCTCCCATTAATCGATGCGGTAGCATGTGGGGTGTTGACATGGCAAGCAGCTCTTTTTAATCTCTTCTTTGTTCAAAACCAGTTACCACATCCACCTCAAATATTCCTGTTTGCAGCCACACCAGCAATAATCTGACATATAGAAGGCATTTGTCATCAAACAAGCAATATGTACTGCTTTGGGGGAATTCCTTGTTGCCATGAGGAAAGGGAGGGAGGTGGTAACGGAATAAATAGCCGCTTTAAATTCAGTGGAAGGACAGTATGGGGATGAGGTGACATATGATACAATCCAAGTCATTCATTGAGGAAATAAAATTATATTTGGTTTGTTTAAATAACTTAAGAGATTAAAATCAAAGATGTGGCATGCATTAGGATCAAGCATACACTGACAAATGGGGCAACTGCCTGTCACAGGTTTGTGCAGTCCTCCCTGTGTATTTCAAAGCTGAGTTACACGTGCAGCATGGGGAATGATAGGAGCGTAAGTATGGATAAATTAAAATAAATGACTTTAAACTGTGGACACAATTGTAGCTTTTGATCGCTTGTTAAAGATGCTTTTGTCACCTTCATCTCTTCAACGCTTTGTCGAGATGCTTGCAGTAATAAGACTCTGTTCAGGGCTCTTTTACAAAGTCTGTAATGGGTATACTGAAGGTATATGCACGCCTTGTGCTGGTCATCATCACTAGTCCAGCTCAATCAAATGTATTTATCTGTTTGTACACCTTCCACATTTTATTTCAGACAAATGATAAGGTTCTCAGGGTCATGTGCTTTCAGGTAATGCAGCACAAGGCTGATCATTCCCGCAAAACATGACCTGATACTCTGAACAGCTTCAAACTTTGACACTGATGCGAGAATTCACCCTCTAGTGAAGGAGCTTTCCTTCATGTTATACAGCTCTCCAATCATTTAAATATGATGAACCACAAGCAAACAGACACCTCCAAAGGCAACATGAGATGGAGGACACAGAAACCAAAGGATAGAGCTCTATTACAAATTGTCAGGGGACTCACTGAGGTTCAGGGAGATTTACTAGAAAGACCCCAAAAATATTTTGCACCTGTGTTTGACCTAGTGAATCATAACAAGTTGTGTCCTTTTCCTTTAATATGATTTCTAGCAGTAAGATAAATAACTTTAAAAGTATAGACGTGGAAGGATATGCCTAAATTAAAGTCTTTGAGAAAAGCTTCCGTGTTGCTAGTTAAATGTATTGGTGAAGAATGGACTTCAGCTGCACACATCAACTGGAAAGCAGTGTATTCCATCTCCAAGTTCTGAGAGTGTAAGTATATCAAGTAAAATAGTTACATAAAGAAAGTATCCAATGACAGGTTCCAGTGCTTCAGAAATTCAGGATTTAGCTACAAGAGGCATCCAGATAATAAATACATTGAGACTGAAAATAGTCTTAACTAAAACAAACATTACCAAAACCTGTCTTCCTTCATTCTATTGGTGTTAATATTTGAGGAAAACATAGAATTCTTCTTCCTTCCCTCCTCCCTCCCTCCATCTTTCCAGGAACAGCAGATTTACTTAGGGTAACACTAATGTGGCAAATCTGTACTCCTGTGGACACTCACATAATTCTGCATCAAATCTGGATGGTTTCTTTCAATGCCGTCATCCAGGATGGTGACCACAACGTTCTTTCCAGTGTAACCTCTCTTCCAAGCACCAACTATATTCATATCTGATTGGCAATGGTGGGTGTTATCACTGCAGTGCTGGGGAGAGAAGAGGAGATAAAGATGTGGATGTTGCACATGAGCAGTGTGGGGCTGAGATGTTATCCCACTTACATTAACATCATATAAATCAGCACTTGAGCACATTGATTTGAGTAACAACTACACAAGATCAACACCTTCATTCAGACAGAAAACAGCTTAAAGAGAAATGCCCAATTAAATGAAAATGGCTCGCCTTGCTTATTTCCCCTTCTGATTGCACTTCATACTACAGAATAGAAAGGGTCCAGCCATACTGAACCACTAGAAGCCATGTGTAAAACAAAGCAACTATTCCTGGCTGTTAAGCATACTCATTGGAAAATGTACATTTGAATTATTTTAATATTTTTCAGAAAAACAAACCATATGTGGATAAAAGTAAAGTAATGCCTGTACAGAAATGGTCATGGAAACAAAACTTGCTTTTTAGAGCTTATGTGCTGTGCAATTTCTTGACAGCATGTCTGGAAACTAATCCAGATTCATTTCTATCTACAAAAGAAGGCTTTTGGCAGGTTTTGTGCAGTATCAGCAGGAGATGAGCAGCAGTTAAGAACCTGTAACCAAAACAACACCCTGAAAAACTTGCAGTTTAGGGTGTCTGATGAATTGTAGATAGTTATATTAAGAACAGCCTGGGGTACAGCTTTCAGAGCAACCAAGTCCAGTGTGATGGAGGAAGAAAGTTTAGGATACATTAAAACTGGAAGCCTGCTCCTAGACATGAATGCACCCAGCTCATGTGAAGAAATCTGGCTTCCCATGGCAATGAGACATGACCCTCGGGTATTCATATGCCCCATTAACAACTCCCCTGTTCCCCTGTGGAGTTCAACAAGCCCCTCATTGGCAGTGCTTGCTTCCCTCTCCTCCAAGCTCAGACAGTGCAGCAGGAAAAGAAAAAAAAAAGAAAAAAAAAAGAAGAAAAAAGAAAATAAAAGAGGGTGTGAGACGAAGGGGAAAAGCAAAGGGTGGGAGGAAGGAAAAACACATTAAAAAGAAATGTGTGTCACAGCAACACTGGCTGCATGAGCATGCTCTGCCTCACTCCCTGCCCCACTGCCTCATGCCTCCGCTGCAGCCTCGTGTTTTGGCACGCTACAATTTTTGAGGAGCATAAATACATTCAGAGGGATGCCCTCCGCCTTGACTTAAATCGCTCCCTCTTCTCCTGAAGGTAAGCACACTGAAGAATTGTTAGCCATACTGGGTGCAAACTGACATCACGTTACTATTAGATCATAACTTTCCTCTTCCTTTTTCCAGTTTACAGCCCTGTACTGTCATACATAAAACAAAGAAATTAAGACTGGTCTTTTGTTGTTAGTAAAGTAAGATTATATTATTAAGCACTATACTATACATTGTATAACGTCTCTCTCATGGTCCTTCCCTGGTGTCTGCAAATATCTGCCTGTCTCTGTCCATCCATCTGCAGACAAAAGAGCTTGAAGGACTTCAGGGACCAGTTCCAAGGAATATATAGGGCAGGCTTAATGCTTTTGTTCTGTGTATTGCTTGGAAATGCTCACCCTGCTGGCTTTATGAAATTAATTACAGTCTAAACTTGCCATCTGTACACTGAATGTAATGGTTGTACATATGAGGATTTCTAATGTACAAACAAGGGGGTTAAAAGTGTGTAATTTTTCCAGATGCGTCTGCATTTTTAGAAGTGTTGCAGAATCAAGTATCTGAAAATACCTGCAAAAGCCATTAATATCATCATTCACATTTTGCTGATGTGAAGACAAGGAGACAAAAATGTGGAAGCACCAGCCTCCAGCCACAGAGTAAACCAAAAAGAGAGCAGCAACTACCAATCACGATTCCTGACCTACCCTCCAGTCAAATTTACCAGGCCATTACACTGTCCCTTCATCCTCTTCTGTGAAATGCCAAATGACCCTTTGGCTGCTTTGCTGACTGTCTTGTCCTCTCTTCCTAGGGGAAGAGCTTGTTGTTTTGTTTCCATGCCAGTCAAATCACTCAGGCTGAGCAAGCATATGGGTTTTTAATCCCCATTCCCTTGTAAAGTCCTTGGCTCTTCACCAGAAGATCACTGCTTTTCCCCATAATGATGCTGGCACAATCAGTTGCCCTCACTTACTTTACCTGAACTTCTGCTTTTGTGGTGGTGGCTGAAGGGGGCTCATTCATCAGCTATTTTGCTACATGCACGGAGATGAACATAAAGACAAGAGACAACTCTTGGTTTACCGTATGCTCTGACTATTCTCTCAAGAGAAGTGCCAGATCAAAGTGGTATTCAAATTAGCTTGCTCTGCCTAAAGACTGGGCAGAAAACTAGTCTAAACAAAACCCTTCTGCATAAAAGAAATTCCAGGGGCAAATCCGGCATAACTGCATGCCCATAACTTTGGATCGCAGCGTATGTAACATATGGATACAAAATGCTAAGGCAGCAGAGAAGCATCCAAGTGGGAGTAGTTCAGCTGCAGATGAAGGGTTCAGTTCTTATGGTTACAATATATAACTTATCCCCAAGTCCCAGGAAAAATAGCATCTTTGTTTTCTTTTCTATTCTTACGCTTCCTCCTCTCAATTTTTATGCTCTTCTCTTCCTCCTCCTAGCCTTGTTCTTCTCTTCCAGTACTGTCTTTTACCACTTTGGTAAAAGTTTGGGTCAACATCTCATCTCAGATTCCTGCATTTTAACCACAAAATATACCTTCACACAGATTAGTGTCTGATTTTGTCCAGATAAATCAGTCTGTGTGTTTTTCTCTCAAAGCAGTCAGACCTGTCTTTTATCAGGAACATTTCGGAGTTCAGTTACTCTTCAAGTACTATATAATATGGTATAGACACATTGTTCCACATTGAGCAACATCTAAGATGCCATCTATTACTTGCTTTCACTTGCACTCTCTCCTGTCCCATTAAATTCCTCTTTCTTTCAAAAACATTTCTTGGATGGAATTTTGTGATACTGGGTTCCATTCTATATTTTTTCTTTAACCATGTGCTGCTTCTTTACCATCTATCCAAATTACACTGTCAGCTTCTTAGAAGAGGGCTGTTTTTTAATGAATTTGGAAGCACTGTTCCAATTTATAGTTAACCAAATAAAAGATAATAAAACATCTGTCATAGTAATAAAAATTATGTGATCTAGAGTGACTGAATTTTATATCAGTGGGCAAGTGCTGAATTCTACAGCTCATTTTCAATCTATTTTTCCTGTTGTCTTTTTGGAATTCAAAAAGCCCCAACTTTGTCATGCTAGTGTACAAAAGCTGTGTGCTTGAAAATTTTTATTAGATGTGTTAATCTTTAAACTCTTATTTTTTTAATTAAGTGAATAGTATAAAATAGGTTAGTCTACAGAATCTCCTCTCTCCGCCCACCTAATCCAAGCAGATAAAGTAATTCTGAAATTTCCTGCACTGGCACCATGATTAGATAATTGCAGTAAGCCAGCATTATTTCAACATATAAACATATATTGTTTTCATCTATTGCCTGGAGGATATCATTAAAAGGAATAAACAACCTCTTGCTTAGTTACATAGAGTAATTTTACTAAGATTGTTAAAAGGTATTCAAAGATTAATGTTTTTCTTTGGACTGTTTAATTGGAAAATGTTAATGATGGCACCATTAGTATTTAATAGAAACCATCTGCAAGTACATGGAAGTACATGTAGGAAGGAAGTACATGTAGGAGTGGTCATAATCATTATCTTAATG